>VDFB02105731.1:0-23535 GCA_007258455.2 Sequoia sempervirens | reverse complement strand
AAGTCACCCAATGAGGAGCACACCATTCGAATTTCAAGTCAAACGGAGTTATGGAGGTCTCAAAAACGAGCAAGTACTATAAATAGTAAATCACCTTCAGAAACATGCTATTTTTAGTAGGTGGGTCACCAACAAGCAGAATTGAATCATGAAGATCCTATGCTCAAAATTTTAAATCAACCAACTCCGTGACGAAAATTGAAGTGCTGATCTCGTTTCATAAATAGCGTGATGGAGAAGTTGATGAGAAAATGCTAAGTCTGAACTTTTATTATCCTCCTCTCTCCTTCAAATGTGCCCCAACTCTATTCTGGTGGTGTATAAGCATATGTTAAAAATATCCTCTACCTTCAAAATGCGCCCAAGGAGAAATAAGATGATGGAAAATATTCTAAGTCATTGTTTCATCCTCCTCCATGGGTGAAATGTGCCCTCATGTCAAGGAAGTTTTAAAATTTTTTTTTCTAAGTCACAAATGTTCATCCCTCTCTACATTTTTGCCAAGTTTAGAGAAAGTAGGGGAAAGTCAAAAGTGTCAAGCTTCATCCTCCTCACATGGCCAAATGCGCCCAAACAAGCATAGAAGAAGACAAAATGTTAAGATTCCTCCATTACCCTCCAAATGCGCCCATACATGCTAAGAAGAGGACAAAAAGGTTGACTTTCTCCTCTCTCCTTTGAATGCGCCTATATGAAGACATGTAAAGACAAGGCGCATGCATGCAAGCAAGTGGGAAAGGACAAACATTTACATGCAAGAGGAATCTAGGACGTCCAAATAAATAGGATGCTAAATACGCCAAGTTTGAGATGAGTCAAAATGAAAGTAAAATGGGCTAAATAAAGATCCCTCTCAATATTCCAAATGCGCCCATCTTCTTGAACATAGGAAATACACCCAAGTGAAGGCATATAAAGACAAAACGAAGAAGAGAAAGTCAAGGGTGGCGTTTGAAATGAAGTTCATCCTCCTGCTATGTTCAAATGCGCCCAAACCAAGGCAAGTGAAGACAAAAGTTGGGGCGTTGAAAGTGTAAGGGGATGATAATTTGAATAAGACATGGAGATAATATGTTAGGCGTTGGAACTTTAAAATCAAAAAATGTCCTTCATGGTATATAGTATGCGCCCAAGGTAATGGAAATAATTTTTCTAAGTGAGTTGATAGAATTTCCTCGCAGGCAGAGTGATTGAAATGAATAAATTTCTCTAAGGCAAAATTCAAAATGTGCCTATGATGGAATTTAAATATTTTTATAAGTATTATCAAAATTCCACCTCTCTAGAATAAAATCACGCCTGGACTTGGAGATGTGAAATTCCTTGTGAGTAAATTTTGCGAAGTCAGAGAATGCCAACATTGCAGGATTGATATAAAAAATTTCAAGTCAGAGCAAACAATATGTTCACAGAGATGAAGAACGGGATTAAATTTGTAAAAAAAATATTTTTCCAAGGTTCAAAATTCAAGAAAATTAAATGAACCTGTTCGTTGTATACCCATGAGTTCGACGCGTTCTGAAGGAAATTTTCTTTTGGGTATTGAAGATCTCCGACAAAGAGTGGATTTTAAAGTCTTTTGCACTTCGCCAAGGCTTGCAAGATGGAGATTTTCCATGGGCACCAGATTGATGAATTTTCTAAAGGGAAAATTTAGAAGAATTTTCTAAGGCAAGAGAAAAGGAAAAGATGTTGCAATAAAATGCCTTGGCGGATGAATTTGAAGCTGGGTGCCTAGATAATTTTTGACCAAATTCCTGATGAAAGCATTTTTGCTTGAGCTTGAGTTGGATGAAATATCAGAGTGAAGTGCACCAAGCAGAATACAAGATGGGTTGGAAATTTGGCTAAGGCATGAAGAATTTGAGGATGAAGTTTGTTAGAAGAAAAACAATGAACCCTTGGAGATAAAAACATGAAAATCCTGGTAAGTAAGTTGAGTTTATATTATGAAGTGTTCTAATACTCTTCTCTTTGCTCGTTTTGCAAGAGGAATGTCGAGACCAAGTGGTGATGACTTAAAGTGATGAAGCAAGTAATCCAAGATGACATCTTAACCTCGAGGGAAGAGAAGTTGCAAAAAGTGGCTATGTTTGTTGTACCCCAAATAATTTTTTTTGCATTCTGTGTAAATTGAGCTAAATCTTGTTAAAATGCCATGAAAGGTCTGTTTTAGGTCAAACCAATCATAGAATCTTGGTGGGTTTTTGTCAAGGAACACATGTACAAAATTCTGAAAAATTGAAAATTAGGGTTTTTTCCCCTATTTTTAGGGAAATCCCCCGAAAATAGGACCTTCCCAGAAATGATCGAAAATGATTTTGATAGGCTTAAAGGGCTTCACGATCACATTGGTCAAGTCAGAATCATCAAAAGACACGTTTTACTCTGGTGGGTCTATTTCTCTTTTTTAGGAACGAAGTTAGGAGCTCCACAGCCGTTAATGGTAGATTGGCCAGTACCAGGCGCTGAAAGCTAAGCTTCAAAAGCTTCAACGATACAACCATGGCGGAAAAGGTCGAAAAAGATGCTGTTTGACGAAGGAGATTCCTGAAAACGAAAAAGGGCAAAATTTGACTAACTCTGGAGATGTTACGAAGGGGAGATTGCTCACATGTTGAAAAGGCGCCTTCTTCAAGCAGGGGCGCCCATGGTCTTTGAAGGTCAAACAAAGTCAGTAAGATCATCCGAAGCAATCATTCTCAACGTTTGGTTGCTGGCTCAACAGTGAAACAAACATCCAGATCATCTGATGGATAGGGATCACTAGCAACCGACGGCCAAAAAGAGGCAGCTTGGAGGAATTGACAGAAATCACGTAAACGACAGCTGTAAGAAAAGAGCCTTTCCTTAAAGAAAGGCCCCCTTCTTTTGACTTCCGCATGCCTAATTAATGACAAAAGCCTTTGATGATCTCTCACCAAAAGATCTTGGAAACGCACTGTAAGCATCAATGTCTAACAGAGTACCAACGGATAACTGGATCAAAGTAGGCAACTTGTCACCAAAAATAATCAAGCAGCAAGCAAAAGCGCCTCTTTCAAGGAGGGGCCTGGATAAAGGAACCCTAATTCAGATCCGTGATTTCCGGCGACGGGCCATTCCAGCGTAACGCATTGCACCCGATGAAACGCTGGCCATGTGAAAACATCCGACTGATCAACGAAATCCAGCCCAAGGCACGCAGAGGTCATTTCCAAATAAATAAGAACGAAGATCAAAATCACTAAGGCATTGGCAAAGCGCTCTTGGAGAGAAAGGCTACCAGCCTTTGAGCCCTTTTAACTCGTACCTTTTATCATCCACTCTGCACTTCTTTCCAGTATGGATTATGCTCCGCAGTGAATGTATCCGTGACGTCTCAGGATCAACAGACAACGCCAGATTCAGGATCAAACAGGGTGTTTTTCAAGAGAGAAATACTAAAAAACTTGCAAAAGATGAAAAGGGACGCCTAAAATAAGTCAAAGGTCATTTGTTGACTAAAGTCAAAAGCTTTTTGAGTTAAAGTTGGCTAAAACGCTCCACGATTGGTGGAAATCACCTTTTTAACTTTAGATCAAACTCAAATCACCTTTTGAGCTTGTGTTAGGTCCCCAAATTTGTGGATCTGAAGCCCAAACATATATATTCAAGGAGATGGCGTCCATTTCATTATTTCATTGCAGGTTGAAAGACAAAAACAGCCACAAAGCTCTCAAAGGACGCCATTGAAGATCTGAAGGAGGTTTTCATCCGTTCTTCATTTTTATTGCAGATCTGAAGCAGGAAAGGGTTGCTATTTTTGAGGATTGGACCAGAGACAGATTTTTTCAAGAAGATCAGATAAAACTTCCAATCCATCTTCTGTCTTTTTCCTCTCTTCTTGTCTTAGGTTTTCTTGCATCTGACAGAAAAAGCAACAGGCTACATCAGATCAGATCAACTGGGTAGATTCAGCATCATTTTCCAGAGAAACCCATCTCAACAAATTTTACAAAATCAGCAAACTTGCTGTCCCTATTTTTGGGGGTTTTTCCGAAAAAGTTTCAGAATCCAAATTCTGAGGAACTGGGTTTGTTCAGCATTGAAGCACGAACAAAACCCATGTGCCAGATTTTTCCGGAAAAATACTTCTCGGCAGGGCGCTATTTTTAAGGGTTTCCGAAAATCATCTGAACTAGGTCAAGCTTACAGTCAATCTTCAAGTTTTTCAGGATGCAGTACTCCCAGGTGCAATATGAGACCAAGACGGTCTTACTCCATGATTACCTGAAAACAGTTGACACAAATCTACACCAAGTAAATCCAGTGGTCGATTTGGAGCAGTTAGAAGGCATGAATCAAATAACATTGCAGAATATCGAAGAATCCGGATTGCTGCAAGCCGCATCAATTCCCATCACACTACACAGCGTAGAGCTCGTAATCGCTTGTATCAAGCATTACAACCCTACCACCAGAGAAATCAGAGCAGCAGATGGAAGGATTGTTTGCAGTTTAAAGCCTCAAGATATCGAAAGATGTTTTGATATTCCCTCACATCCTAACAGCAAAGTCATATCATTGACGGAATGTGAGAAAGCTTTTGAGACCGCCAAGGACAAATGTCAAAGGATAATGGCCGAAAAATGGCTGAAAGTGACAAAGGCAAGCTTGCCTAAGTTGTTGGGGCGAGGAGAATGTAAAGACGAGTACGCAGTGTTAATCACTCTACTCAACAGAGTCACTGGAGAAGAAGATGGTCGTCAATTCCAGCCATGGATGTACTATGTCATCGCTAAAATCATTGGCAGGAGGGAATACTATGACTGGGCCACTTTGATCAGTGACACACTCCACCGACAAATCACTGGGTATCTGGAAGCTCATAGGTTCCACATGTGCTCTTACCTAGTATACCTAATAGCCTTCCAAGGCGATTTTAGGTTATTGAACAATGTGGGAACCTTAGGTGTGCAGAAGGTTCACGAGTTTTTCACACGCCTTGAGTTTACTCAAGCGGAAAGACACTTCAAGAAGACAAGTGATCACTTCACCATGCACATAGTTCGTGAGCTTAACCATGAGATGCACGTGCGTATTTCGCAGACAGCCAGAGAGGCAATGGCGGATTGGGCAGATTGGTTCATCCAATTTCCTACATTCTCCTACATACGCGTGTATGGCTACATTGGCCACCCCGCCATGCTACCAAGACACCCTTCGGATAGGGTAGTCTTCATGGAGTTCCTGAGACAGTTGTCCGAGGTTCATGTCCACTTGCGCTTGAAGAGGAAGACAGCTGTTAACTTTCCCGTTGAAATGGGACTATATAGATGTGAATCTGCGGCGGATGCAAAGATGATGGGTCAAGAAACAAGGAGGTTTAACCTCAAATATCTCATTGATAGGAGATCCTATGATCCCAGAGGACTCTATGCAGCACACCTCGAGCAACACTCGTCACATAAGTCTTCTATGGAAGATTATTGGGTGAATTGTAAAGACGAGTATGAAGTGCGAAGAAGGAACTACAGCAGATTCAGACTCCCACAGATTGTTGATTTCATGTCAGCAGACATTGAGGGCCTGTCAGATGATGAAGGGGAAGTCATTCTCCCCACATTCTTCGCAGATTCAGTTGACTCCCAACCGCTCCCGAGAGTGGATTGGTATGCCAAAGAGGATACATCTATAGAAGAAAGAACGAGTAGAGTGGTTAGAAATAGCCAACTCTATCTCGACAGCAAGAAATCAAGGAAGGTGATACCTCACAGAACAGAGCCGCCACAGGTTCAGTCTACACCACCTTCCACTTCAAGAAGGAAACCTAGACAAAAGCAATGGTGCAATCCTCCCCAAGGGATGAGGATGTCAAAACCTAGAACACAGAGGACACCAGTGGAGAAAGCCACACATAGTCCTAAAATAATCACGGGTATTGCTGCCCCAGAACAAAGAGTAGAGACTGCTACCCCTGATTC
The DNA here is from genome assembly GCA_007258455.2 of Sequoia sempervirens. Taxonomy (NCBI): domain Eukaryota; kingdom Viridiplantae; phylum Streptophyta; class Pinopsida; order Cupressales; family Cupressaceae; genus Sequoia; species Sequoia sempervirens. Next base: position 17,590 of record VDFB02105731.1, on the reverse strand, counting down.
AGCAGAAGTTATCACGGAGAACCAGCAGCATTAGTTGTTGAAGAACCAGTGGCTGAACCAATGGCGGAAGCAACAACAGTAGAAGCAGCAGCAGAAACGGTGCCTGTTATGGAAACAGAGCCGCCCATATCACCAGTATCGCAGCGAACACAGGTCCTCATCGACTTGGATTCGCCACCGAGAGACATTGCTCCAGCACAGTCTCATACATCTAGCGTTCAAGGGCCTCACGTCCCTCCTAGTGAAGTTCGCCGAGATTCTATTTGGCTTGAAGTCTTCCTAGGAAGGAAGAGGGAAAAACCCTCATATGAGCTTGACTTTACCGAATTCGACCACGTCCCACAAGACACGTCGGCGAAGAAGTTAAAGAAGCAAGTTCACATAGAAAGGAATGCAGATTGTGAGATCATTATAGAGACTGCCGCCCCACCAGTAGAGAAAAGCATACACGAGGTTCAAGTAGAGGACTACACTTTGTCCCAACTTAACCTCGGGAAGACTACACGACAGGTGGAGGCGGATCTTCTCGGAATAGCTTCGGTGAGCGCACAAGAAAGAATGGCCAAGGATGGTAAAGAAAAGGCAGCCTTAAAGGCTGAAAATCAGAAACTGAGGTCTTACATCACCAGCTTGATACATGGCACACCAACGTCTCAGCCTTACCAGCAGGACTACTAGATCTCCCCGCCGAACAAAATCATCGGCAATTGTTAACATTCGGCAAACACTTGAGAAATCAGGTGGAAGAGTTTGTTCTCAAGGGTAGATGCGTACTGGCGAACCTATACCAGTTACGGGATAGAGCACATGAACTTCGTGTGGAGATCCAGCAGTCGGAACAAAGGATTGCAGAAAAGAGGCTTGAAGACGAAAGTACAATTGCAGATTTGCAATTAGCATATCAATCAGTATACTCTGAGGAAAACAAGCAACATCTTTTTGCTTGGTAGGAACAATTGGCGTACAAGGTGAAAGCCTACGACGCTCATTCAGTAGAGTTGATTGATTACAGAAGGGTGGTTGCCACTATTATCAACTTCGCAAGAATGTTGGTAATATCTTTCCCTTGCATGGAATATCAGCGTGAGGGAGGAGAATACGTCGAGTTGGTGACTGTACTGAACCAGTTCAGGGATGTCATCCGCAGCACCTTTCTTGACGATCCAGAGGGTTGTAAGCTGGCTAAGGTAGCAGCTTTATCGACCAAGTTAGAAGAGGCAGCATCTCAATGCATTGACTTCGGAAATCAGCTCACAACGGGTGAGGTCATGCTCCGACGCCACGTCATCATCCTACAGAGCATTAACTCCCCAGAAGCTGATGAGGTCAATCAATGGATTGAGACACTGTTGATTAATGGCGAGCTATAAATGCACCAGAGAAGGACGCCATACACACTCCAAGTGGCATTCATGAGACTTGAGTTGACTTGATGCTTCTTTCCAAGTCAACTCAAGATGCTATTAAATGTAGTTGGAGTTAACTTGATGCTTCTTTCCAAGTTTAACTCCACTTTCCTTAAATCATGCATTGTCAGATCCCACTAATTAAGGATGTCTAATTGACTTCCACGATTTGTGGATCTTAGATCTCCACTAAATGTGGATGTCTATTTTGGAGGGAGACTTTACATTTAAGTTCACCTTTAGTTTGCTTTCAATCAACTGAAGTAGTTTCCAGTTGACTCTTTGTTGACTTTCAGTTAACTGAAGTAGCTTTCCAGTTAACTGCTTGTTCCCCCTATTTAGGAATAAATCTTGCTAATTGATTGGCAAGAACTCATTGTTAACTCAAGGAGATTTTGGGTTGCCCACTCCTTTGAGTTCTATAAATAAGAGCCTTGGGCTCATTATTTGTTTAACCTTTACTTGCTATGCAAAATTGCTGCGCCATTGTTGCCAACACTTTGAAAGCGAATATTTGTTCACTCTTGGATGAGAGTTCGTTGGATGATTGTAATTGTGCATGATTTCGTGCCTTTGCTTTCCCAACTTTTGTAGTTCGTTGATAAAGCATTGAAGAAGAATATCAGAAGGCGCTTGCATTTTGATCATCTTATTTGAGTTATGTCTACGTCCTGTGTTTAATAGCTTGTTGTCTCATTTCCCTCCTCGGATAGGAGTCCCTCCTCCTTGGATATTTGTTATTGACAGTTGTCGTTTGATGTTGTTTAATGTATTGACTTCCAAGCTATACTTCGGATAGGAGTCCCTCCTCCTTAGCAAGCTCGTTGGCCAAGGCATCGTGATTTTGTTGTTTCTAGTAAACTATTTCTTAAGCTCATACCTCGGATAGGAGTCCCTCCTCCTTGGCAGATCTCGATCTAGTTTACCGTGCAGAGTGTTTGCTTGTACCAACCTTATCCCGGTGTATACCCGAGAGTTCAGAGCCTCGGTCATATCCTCTGGAGACGGCGAATTCAAGTGATCCAACCATTCCATTCCCGCTCCTTTACCCTCATGCTCTGTTCATCTTGAAGGTATTGGATAGATAGAAGCTAGTTAGTCGTAGTTAAGATCTGCAGAAACCAGAGAAAAGCTTAGCTACGGCGCATTGTGTTTGTGCACCCTTGTGTCCTGCCGCTGAAGCATAAAAAGATAGGAACTTAGTTAAACATTTCCCTTCCCTACGCATTGCTCCCAGCAGAGAGGGACTTCTCCTCTTTAAATAACGAAGAAGTGTTGCAAAACATTTGAAATAGCTGAACGTTTACAATCAGACTCCAGAGGTGCTAATTTAAACGCCAACACCTTTTATAATATGTTGACTGAAACTAGTGATGTGTTAAGTCATGTTAATAAAGCCTGGAGTCTTAACCTTGGGGAAAAGGAATGGTCTAGATTGTTGAAATCCTATTGGTCAAAAACAATTGAGCCTAAAACATGTTTTTGGTGGTTGTTGGTTTTGAAAAAGTTAGGTGTAGGTCTGTCAAAAGCTTTTGTTTTATTTGTAATTGTAGTGTAGAAAATTATATACCTTAACAATTTACATTATGTTTTCTCCCCCTAATTTATAGGACTTAATTAAGCTTCTAACTTTCCTTATTATGCATTCCAAAGCCGAATTTTTACCATTTTCCAAAAGATTGCAAACATTAAATAAATGCAACCAATTGTTATTTTGCTCCCGACTAGATGTGTCCTGGAAATTTGGGCCAAGACCCATTCACCCATGAGCGAATGGCTCTCCCTTCTTAGCCAAGACCCAAGTTCAAATATGTTGTTGGCACATTTTAACATCCAAATTCAAATATGAAGTGTCAGCTTTTGGAATCTAATTTTTGAGAAATTGGATAAACACCTATAAATACCTAGTTATTTTACCATTTGAAATATAAGATCTAAGAATCGACATTCTAAGACAATTGAGTAGATACTATTGTCAAGAGCATTCAAGAGCAGCATTTTAGAGCATTACTACAGCAATTCAAGATCAAACATCATGTCAAAGTTTATGTGTGTTCATGTTGTCATTGTTTTGTGAAGGCTAACATCATTTTGTAGGTCTCCAAAGCACTCAAGTATTCAAGCTAGCAAGATCCAAATCCTTGAGGTGATGTGTTTGACTTCAGTCCTTGAAGGCAACCATTGAAGGGTGGTGAGCTACAGAGCATTGTGATTTTATCATTCCTTCCTTTACCTTGTCATTTATCATTGACATTTTGCAATTGTGGAAGTGGGAACACTTACACAGGGTTTGACTGAGGAAAACCCCTATATGGCTCAATATTTTCTTCCTCTTTGAATGTGCAAGTTGCAAGTTTAGAAAGGATCAAAAGAAGCTTGAAGGAAAATTGTCAATTGTTGCATTTGTTCTCACCAACCTTGTCAAGACACAAAAACTCACCTACTGATTTATTGACAACATTCCAACAAGCTTACAACCAAGAATCGGGAGCTCAAATCCAACACCAAATGACTACAAAAACAATTTCAGGACCCCTTATCAAAGACCCATTGGCCCTTGACCGACTGAGTCCCTCTTGGCATGCTCATTCCAACTTTTGGTGATAGGTACACATTAGTCTGCACGTTCCAGATCCACTTGCAAACTATTATTTCTGTCTATTTGTCTTCAGGATTTTGCAATTTACATATTAGGTCATCTAGTCTAATTAGGGAAATCACTCCAAAATCATTTTCAATCCATTCCTAGGACTCAAAAGGATCAAATCCAGGTCTGATTGACTCACCTTGGAGGTTGAAAATCAATCCATGCACCTTGTTGATTGTATCCCAATTAAATCCTTGAAATGATGGAATTTACCCTAGGTTTTGGAAATTAAACTTAAGGTATCCACATTTTTATATTTAGTAATTGTGCTGAGAATGTTAAGCATATCTTTTCTAAATGTAAATTTGCTTGTGCTTTATGGTCTATTTTTATGGGAAATATTTTGGGATGGGACTGTTCAAGTATTGTGTCTTGGTTTGAGATTTTGTGTGGGTATGTGGATAGTTTAACTATTGAAAACAATGTGTTTTGGGTTGCTTTTCTAATGAAATTTTGTGGTGTATTAGGAAAAAGAGAAATGAGGATTTTGAATGAAGGCTCCACAGTTTTTTTTAGATCAAACCTTACAGATGTTGATTATCGGCCCCAGGACCTGAGGAAAGTGGATAAAAAGTTCCTAAAAGAATATATTGATTTTCAAAATCAATATTGCAAGCTGCACCAATATGAAATAAAAAGAGATGCAGAAATCAAAGATTTGGAAGTTACTTGTCAAAACTTTGACAACACTAGCTAGGAAAGAATTTCACCACCGATTCAATACTTTCCTAGGGTGGTTTCTTTCAAGGCCAACAAGATTCAAGTGTAAGGAAATGAGCAAGAAAAGAGTAATCAGGTAGAGCCTCAAGAGTGATGATCCGAAAAATGAAACATAAATATTTATAAATATGTTTTAAAGATGGTTCCTTTTTTATATCTTTTTGTGATAAGCCTTTTGGGCTTTGCCTGTGGCTAATGTACTTGCAATATATAGTACCTAGACTTTATTTTTATTAGTAATAAAATATCAATTTTTAAAAAACAATCCTTATACAAACAAATTTAAATAGCACACACAATTTCCTCTTCTAAAATATTGAACATCAAGAACACCAAACAATGAGCAGGCAAACCCTAGAATACCACCAACTTGTTGACCAATGAATAGAGAACTCGCTTTCAAGATAAATTATCTCTGCACATCAAGCTTTGCTAACCTATGTGCATTCCCCTTCTAGTATCACTTAAAAGATTTACACTATGATAAGAAAGTGGTACATAGTAGACAATTTCTCTCACCTAATAACAAGGATTCACAAAATACCACTTGATAATATCCACAAACTTTGTAGACTTTCATATCCCTACTAAAATAATTACAGATAGTTTATAAATGGCTATTGATTTATAAAATTTAAAACTACTCTGGAATTGGGGAACATCAAAAGCTTGATTGGTGCCTATTATTGGGCTACAAAATTATATCTCATGAATTTTATATAACAATATTTAAATATATCTTCATGGTCAACTCGAATATTATCACCTTGTGATAATAAGACTTGCAAAAGCCTACAATGCAACCATTCTTAATAATCCATTTGAAACTATAATACTCCTATTACTCTCAAGCAAGCATTTACACCATCCCTTGGACAGACAACCGACCATAAGAACAATTCAAAGCTGAAAATGTGCTTGAAGAATTTCCATAATCCTTGATTATTTCATTCAAAGAGCATTACATTCCAAAGTTCGGGACAGTTACATAGTAGTATGTATTCATAAATACTATAGTTCAAGTTACAATAGCACTATCTTGTAAGGACTTACAGACACAGACCTTCACCTATAACAGACCTAAAAATGATCTCCCCTTTGAAAAGTTGTTTCCCGAGTCCTTTGAAACAAAACTCTTGCAAATAATAGAGAAATTGCATTTTAAAGCAAAGGAAAAAGCTCAAATTAACTCCATAGCTGACACTTGGCATACTTGAATCCTTTGATGTTGCAAATGACTGACATAAAAGAATATGCCACTTTACTTTATTTTCCCCTCATTTGCTTTCACATTGACATCAAGCACTTTGTCTCCACGCATACCAACCTTCTCAACGTTTTAAAACATTATAAGGATAATTGCCTTTAGTGCTAAACATAACACCAACAAAGAGTTTTTAATGATTTTTGACATTAAACCTTTCCAAAAAAAATTGAAATTTTTTACCTCATGTGCTCGTCCATACAAGGTATTTAAAACATTTTATAGTATTAATTTTTTCCCCTTTAAACATGTATTTAAAACATTAGAAATACTTTAAATATTTTCCAAATTTAACAACATAGTGAAACTAGTAGTTTAATTTTTGCACAAGCCGAACAATGAGATCAACACAACAGATACATACAACGTCCAAAGGCTGCAAAAATTTATAGAGGTCCATTACAAATGAGACTAATCCTCACTCAATCACTGAAACTTACACAAAAAGCAAATTTATGTGAGCTCCTTTGTAACCAAGGCCATTCGTCAACCCACTTAAAAAAAAACAAAAATTGCCTCGAAACTTAACTGGTGTTCACTAAACAGGAACTAGAGGCTAGTAGCAACCAATAAACACATGGGCAATCACCAAAATAGAGAAATTTGAACCTTTTTACGAGATCTTACGGACCCGCTCAAAATTCGGACACATTAAAATTTCGCTCAAAACTTACTTGAAAATCACAAAACCAAATTTGCATGTTCCCCGTGAATTATCTAAATTTCCTACCCAATTGGATTCTAAAGATGAGCCACGGATTCGAAATTTTAATGCCAAAAATTGTAGGCCAACTAGCTGCCACAAGGCCAAAAAACATTGTTTCTCGACAAGCTGAAAGGTCATCATGCACTAGAAATGAAGTAAATTTCTAGGTGCTAATACATTGGATTCATGATGAAACCTACCAAATGTCAAGGACAATGGTTTTGCCATGATCCATCAAATTACTCTCCTAATATAAAAATTTCTAGACCTTTGCATTGAATTTAATACTTTAGGCAATCGGAAATTTATATACACTCCTAACTTAATGACAACTCGCCAACAAAGACAAGAAATTGGGATTTCGGAGAATTCCCCAATCAGCAGACAAGAATATCCTAGATCTCCACAAACATAGACACGACTCAAGGTTTGGGGAAACATTCTATTGAGCACCCTGTGAAGGAAAAAGTTTGAATTCAAAACAAATGCCAAAATACTAATATTCAACTTAGAGGACTTACAATTTCAAAACAAGTGACTCAGTAGAAAACACCCAAAGATGAAAAATACTTCCCCCTAACTTAAAGTGAACAAACTCCCAAAGACAAAGGATCAAAGCTACCTTTTAAGAAGTATGAAACAAGGAAAACACAAAACTAAAGAAGAAAGCAAAAAAGATGAATCTCAAATAGCTAAGGCAAAATAGGGCATGTGTGCAAGCTACAATACATAGCAACTCTATTAGAGAATCAAAGCAATCAAAGAAAAATCTAAATAAATTCAACAAAATCAGCAACAAAACACAAGGCGTACCCTAGCAAAAATCTCACAAGAAAAAATCCAATATCATAAAACCACTCAATGTATTAATCGCAACCACTAGATAACAATACTTTCAAAGTATTAGCTCTTCAGTAGAGACCTTCAACCTATACCTAATGCAATTTCAAGAGCATAACCCCTACAAATATAAAACTACCCAATCTACATCTCCAACATCCAATTGATAGACCAAGGCAAACCGTGAACCCATAAGTGGACTCCAAAACTATGGACCACACTAACAAACCCAATGTGGGCACCCATATCAGTCTTGTCAACTTCCAACACCCCTCATGATGGCATAGTATATGATTTAACAAATCATAAGATTCTTTCCAAGTGGGATGCCTCTTTCAATAAATTCAACATTACCCGAACTTGCAATGTGTACAACACCTAATTCTAACTCTCCCATACAATTGCATTTCTCTAATTATTACTTTTAGGTATTGATAGAGTTGCTACCCTACAGACAATAGCTTCAAAATTAATTGGCTTCATAAGCATGACATTTATAATCTGTGCATGGTAGATGCCAATCTAACATCTTTAACTATAATACAAATTCTGCAAATCTCATTGCAACAATAGTCAAACAAATCTCAACTCTTCATGCTGCAGATTTGCAAAACTCATTAAATCTCTATGTTGCATAAAAAGATAGCTTCCAATTTCAAGACAACACTAGTATCACTAATATAAATTTTTCCATGCAAAGGTCCACAGACAATTATACATTATCCAATTAATACCTCAAGTAGGTATGATGGGGATTCCCTACCTTTCTCATAGCCAAATTCAATGTTTCCTCTACTATTCCAATGGGACACGTCCTTTGGGGCACTAGGGACCTTCTAAAGACTTGAGGACCTGTAGGGATCAGACCCATTTTTCAAAACTGTAAGGTCTTCACCATTTGCTGCATAAGAATAGAAAAAGGTAAAATGAGAGGATTGCCACTGCAAATTCAACATATTAAATTTACTTAGGTGATTTAAATAATCCCCCACGTACCATTGCCATCCCCAAAATTCTATTAAAAAATTGTCGTCCTCAAAACCACATCCCCATATCCTCAATTCCCCTATCCCAGAAATTGGCGAAAGCACGGATTTAGTCGTCTCATCTTGAATATCTTTATTAAGGGAAAACAAGGGCATTTTACTTTCTAGTTTATATGATTGCAATGATGTTCTTTCTCATTTGTGTATACATCAAAATCATAAGCTGTAATTCTTTAAGTTGATGTTAGTAGCTTATTTTTTTCTACACTTCTGAGGACTCAAATTCCCACCCGTAAATGTTTTGTTTTAATTAAAAGTTTACACTTTAAGCATAAAATGCAGCAGGCTCCAAAAGCACCATAAACTTTATTTAGGCTAGCACCATACTATTCAAGAAGAGCAATGCATAGGAAAGCTTTTCAAATCAAATGAAAATTATGAGGATAGCCTTGATGCATCAAAGGATGAACATCCACGAAATATCCCCTTATAATTTTTTCCAAATTTTTCACAACTTCACCTTTTAACGTTACATAACCAAAATAATCTAGCTGAAGGTAACCCTTCACTTTCTGATCACCCAAATCCCAATGCGGGCAAGTTTAGAGCATACGGTGGAAAGGGGGTCGTTAGCAATAAAAACTAGAATGCTGGAAAGTACAATAGGAGAGACGGCTCAGCCAATCAATGAGATATGAAATGCAACTTGACCACTTATTCAACGGGTGTGTAATACAAAGTAATGAATATGAAAGACGTCTCAGCCAATCAACAATATATGCAATGCATCTCGACCACTTATTCAACGGAACTGTAATAGAAAGTACTGAAATGTAAATGTCTGGGCAGCTAGCCAACCACTTCCTCTTTTCAACGTGTAGTACAAGAAAGTAAAGTGCTAAAGTAAAGACGGCGAGGTATGTCTCTCCCACTAAAAGTGGGAATACAAAAAGTAAATCACAGAAATATAAAGAGCTAATAAGTACTATTGATTCAGTGTTACAAAATATAGTTTCGGCTACAATAGAAAGGAAAATATACATTAAAATAGATCATCAATATGTTAGGCAACCATCTTCAACATCAAAACGCATGATAATCAACTAGAAATGCAAGAATAGATAGAATATATCAGGTTTGATATAAAATAGCAGCAAATAGAAACCCTAACCAGCAAGCACCAAACTCGCCAAAATGCTCATATCTTACTCCAAACTTCTTCGTTTCATCTGAAACTGAAGGCAAATGAGAGCTAGGAGCTAGGTGACCAAGACCAAGCCAAGAAACTCCTCCAAACAGCAATGATTTATCTATGCATGCTTCCCAATGCAGCCTCAAAGAAGGTGCAACCTCCAGAATGGACAACTAGCAAGATAAAATCCAAGAGCTCACCAAAAAAATCTGAAACCTTGCAAGAAGGGACGCCCAAGGTAAACTAAAGCATAGGTCCAATACCTAGAACTAGCAAAAATTCATGCAAAGAGCTACGAACAAAAAGGTGTTTCCAGCCAAGACTAAACAACTCAAAAACTCAGAAAACTTCATAAATCTTCATCTCAATAGGCTCAATCTGCTCTTCAGTGTAAAGAACAGTCACAAACTTAGTTAGGTGCTATCTTGCAAGCACGAAACCAAGGGTGCTAGGAGGTATGCATTCCTTGAAACAAAGGTCTGTAGAAATTTTGGCAACGCTTTGTTATAGTTTTCAATGGATGGCACAAAAGAAGCCCAACACTCTTATTTATAACTTTCTCCTCCAATTCAAATCCATTTTCCCTCCAATTAGGGCGCCCAAGATGAAATTCACATTTGACTTGAGTTTGCATTTGAATTTCATGAAGCTAGGCGTCCAATACACATAAAGGTTATAACTTAATAAAATGCACTATCATAAGTTAGGTGTCCAAAACTCTTTAAGTGACATAACCTTATAAAATGCAATTATTTTCTCCAAGCTAGGCATCCAACTTTTCCTTAGCAATATTTCACTTAAAACACATTTACACTCACCAAAAGAACCATCCAACTTAAGCACTGACTTGCCAAAATGAACTCCAAGAGTATGAGAGACCAAACTGCCCTACTTGATATAGCCTCTACACTGAACTCTTGAACCCCTGCCAGAAATAGCACTGCTAAAAATAGCAGTTACTATAAATAGCATACTATTAAAAATAGTAAGTGACTTCAAATGCATTTTAACCACAAACTGAGCAGTAATCATAACTTACTAAAAATAGTAAGTTCGAAAAAGTCGCCTAATGTAAATGCATCTCATACCACTACAAAGCTCTCTGAAAACCCAAAAAGAATCCAAAAACCAAACTGAAAAACTTCCACATGCAAACCCCTAAATCCACAAAAGAATCCTCCAAGCAACTGGAAAACCTAATTTCCACTTCCAACTAGCCTATGGGCCTTCGAGATAGGCCAATGGCCAAGTGAAGGAATCACTACTAAGAAGGGGACATTACAATCGAGCCGTTGTTAAATAACATAAAATCTCAAAATCAAAAGAAGCCACAGAAGTGAAGAATAAAGTCTATAACTAATAAAAACACAAAATGTAATCGAAGTCAAATAATATTACTTATTCCATATCTAGCATTCTTTGATATGTAATTAATAAGATTTCACATATATAAACTCCACATATAGTATTCTCAGATATATAGTTAATAAACATTTTACATGTATAAACCTAAAGATCGAAAAGTAATCTAAATGATTTTATGAAAAAAATTGAAGGGCAACACTATTAGTTCAAAAATAGTTATGTTAGATGCTAAAATATAATGCAATAGTATAAATAAAGACAGCCAATCTCTTTTTACTAGAAAGAACGATGGGATCAAAAAGGTCATGAATAAAAAAAATCAATTTACATCAAACAATAACAATACCAGATTCTCCTTTTGAACTTCTTTCAATTTCCCTTCATAATCTGCCTTCATACTTGCAAATGATTTCATCTGCTCAACATGCCAATAGAGTGATATTATTTCAATCAGAAAAGCAAAAAAAATCATTACAATTATAATGTTAAATCCAATGGCTTTTGTATATGCTTATCAATATTATTTCAAATGAACTTCGGTTTCGGATGAAAATATAAATTCTCGTTGATCTTGTAATAATCAATCTAAGAAATATTAAGCATCATGAAATTTTACATACAACAAAGGTTAAATTGAAGATGTAAACTGACGCGGAGCATCTATTTTAACATTCTCCCCCCATGTTCAGTTAGTTGAGGTGCTGTTCACTCATTTTAAGACACTTTTTTTGCTATTATTAATATTCTGTTCAACAGTTCCATTTTAGACCAGTCTTTTATGTAGGAGATGTCAGCTGTGTTCTTTTCTAGCTTTTGGAGAGTTTGATTAGCTTCAAAATTCTAGTTCGCTGAAGAGTTACAGTAGTTCCCAATCTTTTACAGTCAGTCTTAAAGGGGATTTAGGATTAGAGGAGTTTAACCATCTCAGGGAGATTCAAAAAAGCAGAGGCTGAATGTTATATGGCTATATTTTACAATTTGTCCACTGCTTTAGCTAATATGACGTTTTCTACTTACTGATGTAATATATGAATAACTGGTTGTGTATGTGTTTTGGTTATAGAGTGGATTTATTTATGTCTTATTGATTTTTGTTGTTCAAATTGCTTGTATTCAGAAGGGTAAGGCAGAACAGCATCATTTTGCTATCATACCAGAACTTAAATGGCCAAAAGGAGAGCTCATGTGATCTACGGAACAAGAGGTCGGAAGAATGCAAGAGGATGAGGCAATGCAGATGATGTAGTTCTCAGAAGATTGCAGACCCTTCAGACTCGGTTGCGTCATGAGGATTCTGTGGAAGGACCAAAAGTTCAAAGGGGTTGAGGAGTAGCCATACATCCCATAGAAAATTTATTGAGGCAATAACCAAATAAGGAACTAGATTCAAGGTTAAAGTCCCTAATTTTAAAAGTGAACTAAATCCATGAGTGTTCATGGATTGGATTGAAGAGTTAGAAAAAAACTGACATGGAAGGAATTGAGGAAATTGATCCACAATGGGTCAAAGTTGCAACCTCTTAAATGAAGTCTCATGCTACTCCCTCATGGGAGAATCTCCAAAATGTTAGGAGCAAAGATGCTAAAACATTTGGAAGCTAAATTCATGCCCTCAATAAAAAATTCCAAGAATTAAAACAAAAGGAGATATCCATATCAGCCTATAGTGAATAATTTTTGAAATTGCAAATCAGGACTAATTTGAGAGAAGACGATGACCATGCAGCAGCAAGATACATTAATGGACTTACATTTCAAACCCAAAATGAGTTAGCCCTGCTCAAAGTGAATACTATGGAATAGGCACATCAATTATCCTTAAAAGCAGAGGAAATACAAAATAGATAGAGCAAAGTTACAAACAAAAGAGCTGGAAACCATTCAAGACGAAGTAGAAGTTCCTCAAAATTAGCCAATGAAGAAAAACCAAAGGACAATGCGAAGTGAAACTTCCAAGCAATGGGTGGCATTAGAAGTAGAGAACAAGGACAACAATTTTTTGGAGCTTTGAAACCTTTGAGGTGCCTTATTTGCAATGAGAGCCATAAGCCTATAGACTGCCCTCAAAACCTCAAGAGAGCAATGGCGACCCAAGAAGAAGGAGAAGAACTCTTTGTAGAAGAAGTGCAACTAAAGATGTGTGAGAAATTGATATTAATACAACACCAGTAGCTTGAGACAAAGAATCCACCCTAGCTGATTGGACAGGAAATGGTATGTTTTGGACACAAAGATAAAGTGTGCAATGTGATTGTAGATGGAGGGTCTACTGTTAACTTGGTGAGTACAAAAGTAATCCAAAAGCCTTCTTGGTTGAGAAAGGATCAATGTGTGCTTGTAAATCCATATTGTCTTGTTGGCTTCAAAATTGGTCCTTGTGAAGACAAGGTGTTGTCTGGCATAGTGCCAATGGATTCCCGACACTTTTTATTTAGTACACATTGCTTATATGACACTTTTCAAGTATCTGGATAGGCTAAAAATGGTCCACTTGTTATCACTTTGTGCCTGAATTTAGGTTGAACTTGAGATGACATTCTTCAAGATTACTTATGCCATTTGTAAGCTAAAACTATAAGTATTATTGAGCAAGGTTGGATATTTTTTCCTTATACGTATCTAATAAAGAATGTGTTTCTGAATAATGTGTTATGGATAACAATCTGAATGAAATGAGAGTATTTCACTACTTTATATCAGATATTTGTTTGTGTGTATATGTTGAGTACAGGCCATATCGTGTGGGTTCAATGTGATTCTTATGTGTTTGTGAAATTCCACTCCAAACCTATAGGACTCTCTGTATAGGTTCTTGAAACACTTGATAGTGATATGCATATATAGGTCCACTTGACCAATACTGGTGAAGACCTATTATGTGTAGATTATGTATGCATGGCTATAAGACCTGTACAAGTGTGAACCTCCAAGATACTTAGGTAGTGACAAGCAATAATTGGAACATGCCAATGATTGATGCCTAGGCTCCTACAAGAGATTAGTCGATATTCACCTGGTTCACAAAGGTGAAAGATTGCAAAGCGCTGCCCTAGTTATGATACAAGAACAGTTGAGTTGGTAGTGTTGGGTGAAAATTATGTAATCATATTTTCAATAGATTACACAACCTAGGCTCCAGCCACAACTATGTGAGATGTAATCTTTCCTCTCAGAAACGGGAGCCGCCCTTCTTACTGCTAATAGAAGCTACGGCAAAACTAATTAAGTATTTACACAATGTTTACTACACTACTACACTTACGAAATGGGGGGGGAAGGGGGCGTGTGTCACATTCATGCTTCTCTCTTTTTTCAATGAAGATGTTTTACAATGCTTCACGGTTGGAAGTTCTGATTCAAGATGACCTAAAACTAAAAACGAGCAGTAATGCCAATACCTCTATCTTGTCAAAGCAAAGCGTAGAGATACCAGATATGATAATAATAAACAAATAAAAGAAAGAGGAAAGCTCACGAAGGCGCAAAATCATTCTGTAGCTTTTTCACCGATGGATCTAAGAGAGATGTGTTGTTTGTTGCATTAGAAGCACAAAGTCTTCTTAGATGCAGCAATTCCTCTAACAGCATGAACAATTACAAGCACAAAGTCTTGTAGCTCTTTCAACAATAATATGCAATCATAAACGTAAATCCAAATAAGGAATGTAACACAAAGTTTACATAAATTACTTGAAGCCCTTCAGATCTCATCTACTATCCACTACCAAAAAGATCAATCCACAAGATTATCGATCCTAATGCAAAGTCTGGTATGCAATTCTCTTCTTTATTGATCAGATTTCATTCACAAAATATGAACACAAAGATTCATAAATCTTCTTTGAAAAGGGCAGCACTTCGTTGCAAAATACTAAAGGTAAACATTACAATAGAAATCCCTGATATTTATAAAGGAGAGGGAAGAGTAAAACTAGGGAATCAATTGAGTAAAGTTAGGAAAGTTAGGTGAGCTAATTTAGGAAAATCTCACCTAATTTGACTAAGTCAAAATGTAATTCATCTTCATGCAACTACATCTCAAATATTAGTGTAATTACATTTTCAGAAAAGACATTTAGGATGTCACAAACTATTTACAAGATGAATAAAGGGAAGCATCAAAAAATCTAACACTGGAGATCAGGAATCTTCATGGTTTCTTGCTTGGGCGCAGAAGTCTTCATACTTCTTCCTGGTCTCCTGCATGAATGTCTCACCCAGACCAACGGTGTAATCCACAATGGTGTGACTTTTGGTGATTGATCTCATGGCGGATGAGTGAATCTTTTTGCACCTGTCAAGAGTGAGCCTTGTATCACAAATAACATGCATAGAGGCTTATGAAAAGTCTGCATTCTCTACTTGCTTGATGATGGCTTCTTTGAAGATCTCGGAAAGTTATGTGGCCGGAAGGAAGATACAGTTTTCTTCAAGGAGTTGTCCTAGTAACTCCTTAATTCATTTTTCAAGGATAGCACAGTGCCCTTCAACATCTTCCTTCATTTGGTGGAGGTCTTCTGTAAGAGATTTGATTATCTAGATATGTTGTTTCAGTGATTCTCTTACTTCTATGTATTTCTCCTTGTCAGGGATCAACCCGACTTCCACCAATTTGCTAAGCTTTTCCTATTTCATTTGTGACCACAATAACAAGCATTTTTCCATTTCTCTGCGCTCTTAGGAAAGAACATTCTCTTCCTTATCAAGCTCTATTTTGAGCTTGGCTATCTGAGTAGCTTTTTCATCTACAGCAACTATAATTTGAGATCCATGTTCTACAACTTTATTAATAAAATCATATAACACTCTTCCTTAGGAGGCAAACTTCTTAGCCTTCTTCACAACTAGGTCCTCAGCGCTTACCATAGCCAACGGTTGTGCATTACTTGAAGATCCTGCAAGTCTCCTTAAAATAGTGGCATAATGCTTTTCCTTCTGTTTGTACATGTTTTGAGCTTGCTCCATTTTGTCCGGTCTTCCTGCCAGTATATCCAAGGTTACCTGTGCATCTGCCTTCGCACTTTCACTCATGACATTGCCAAGCTAGACTCTTGTTACTATTTAGCCCTCCATATTGACATCTCCTTTCTCTTGAGGTGGTACACCAATCTTTGCATATTTATGACCAGCCTTGTCAACATGAAGCCATGAATACACTTTCTCCATTTTCTTCCTCTTGGCTTTTGGAGGGGCTATCTCTTCAAGATCGAGCTCTTCAGGAGAGATCATTTGCTTATTCTGCTTCAATACTTGAGATACCAACCAAGGGGGAAGAGAGGAGGCTCTTGGTTGACTGTCAACTCTCTTGTCACTGTCGCTTTTGTAGGCATGGTTGGTATAGTGACAATTGGCGTAGTGTCTGTCATAACTGCTACAGTAGCTGGCACATCGAGTTGACCATAAAAGGATTCATCCATGAACCTGTTGAACTCAGCTTCTAAAGTGATATCATAGGATGGAGATGACAGGCTAGGAATGGATGATGGAGGGCTCGACAAAATATCAACCGTTTGTATACTTGTCACCGAAGGAGTATCTGTTGACGTGGTTTTTGTGACCGCACCAATCAGCAGAACAAAATAGTCCGAAGGCTACTCCGCTTTCTGACTCTATTCCGTGTTAAGATTATGTGATAGATACACGCTCAACCTGCTAAGGTTCCGGAATACGGAACACCCCGCTTGGTTTGGTGTGTATTATCAGTGTTCTTATCGTGGACTTACACAATTGTTCAGGCTTCTTGCAGTTAACAACAGATAGATGATTCGAAGAGATTTTTGCGCGTAAGATTTGGCAATAAGTTCGTTTTCCTAAAGCTAATCAAAAATGCGCGGAAAGTAAATAAGGGTAAGGCCTAAGAAACTTATACTCTATTCTAAATGCAAGATATGTGGAGCTTGGTTTCAATAGACTTCAACCGAATTTCACCTAGCCTCACGTCGGATAGCTTCAGCAAAATCAGTGCAATCTTCAAAGGGATAGTAAAAGATGTTCAGATCACAATTTGACATACATACACCATCAGAACGACGCATATAAGTATACAAATCACGAATGGGTTAAACTCAAGATAATTTCCAGTCGACCACGCAAGGCGAACTTATCATCAACAAGCTGCTAGTGGTATGGAATGAAATGAAGCTACCTCAATAAAACACCACACATCAAAGTAAACTACTTGCATGAAATGAGAATTAAGCTACTTGGATCCGAAAGGCAGAAGAGACCTTGCTAGCTATTCATGACAAAGACGAATTCAACCATCAATGAAAAGATCTATTATCATGAAAGTGTTACACAACAATCTCCACAAAAGTTTTCAAAGGGAAAACTTTCTTTCTTCTCCACACTATGCTAACCAAAATGTCTACTATGCTCTCCTCTCTAATCTCCAATCTCTAGCTCTAATGCTAATGTGAAATATCTACTGCATTACAAATGAGGGGGACTCCCCCTTTTATCGA
>VDFB02105730.1:0-26701 GCA_007258455.2 Sequoia sempervirens | reverse complement strand
CATTTCATGGATCCATGGACAACCCGATAGTATGTTATATATTAATTCCTTGTCTAACACTTGACAAACAATATTTTTGACAATCGGTGCTACTTGAATTGCAAGTACTATCATCCCTTTGGAAGACCTTTCCTCTTCATCATATGCCTTTATTGTTATCTTTCTTTTGGTGTCAATGGAATTGTTGGAATAGCCCAGTGCATGTATTAGTTTCAAAGTACAAATATTTAATCCAGCTCCTCCATCTATTAAGACACGCTTGACGTAGTGTTTATGGATTAGGACCTCTATATGCAAGGCCGCATTGTGTGGGTAATTTAGAGACACATCATCTTGTTTAGAGAATGACAAACAATGAGGTGTGGTAAGATGTCCCACAATGGATTGGAATTGACAAACATCCAAATTATTGGGCACCGTTGTAGCTACAAGAGCCTGTTCCAGAACTTCTTTATGTGATGGTGAAATTTTGAGAAGTTCCAAAATAGATATTTGTGCGGGTATATTTTGTAATTGGTCCATGATGTTGTATTGATGCGATGGGGGATTAGTGTTTTTGGAGGATATTCATTTCAGTATCACTTTGGACTGCCCCCTTGTCATTACATTGACTTTATGGTCTTGTGTCTCCCTGATATTTAGGACATTGATTTGATTGTCAGATGTGTTTGTGTTGGATATTATGTTCAGGGATTCAATGTCATTGATTTTTGTGTCATCTATTTGATTATCAATGTCATTTTTCTCAACCTCAAAAAGGCAAAGAATGGTGGTGTCATAGACATAGTTTATACTTTTTCCTTTACCACTTGAAGAAGACTCTCCCTTTTCATAGTTGGGTAATGGATTTGTAAACGTACTATGATCATTGTTTGTTTGATGCCCTTCAACAAAAACCTTCTTTTCTTTGATCAAGTCTTGTATTAAATGTTTTAATTGCATACAATCATTTGTTTTATGTCCCTTATTCTTATGAAAGTTGCAATAATCAGCATCGTTCCACTAGGATGGTTTTACCTTCGGCTCCCAATTGTGTGCTTCTAGTAGAGTAATCAGTCAGTTTGCAATGAGCTCTCTCATTGTTGATTCCAAAGTTTGTCCTAATGTGGTAAATCTTTGTCGATTGGATTGTCTTTGATATGATGATCAAGATTCCCCATTGTTGGTGTTATTGTTTTGAGTAGTGTTTTGATTGTTGAAGTTTGGTTTTCATTTTGATTTATTTTGATAGTTGTTGCTATCAAATTTAATATTGGTTTTGTATTGTTAGTTGTAGTATTAGTGCTTCCAGTATTTCTATTTTTCTACCAAAATTTAGGCTTGTCATTGTTTCCATAGTGATTTGAGAAATTTGCATTGTTTGAGGTATCATTGAAATGTTTAATCATTCCTCTTTTCACTAAAGCTTCTTCAATCTTAAGCCCATTCTCAATCACTTTTTTGAATGTTAGGGGACATTGCAATTCTAGTCTATAACTCATTTCACCATTTAAGTTGTCAATAAATAATTCAATATTTTCCTCTTCAGGTATAGATTGAGGATATCTAGCAAACAAATTTCTCCAACGTTGTAAGAAGGATAGGAATGTCTCACCCTTCTTTTGTTTCATGTTATACAGATCCTTTATGGTTACGTCATGTTGAATGTTGAAAGGGAACTGTGTGATAAATTTGTTGACCAGTTCCTCAAAGGATCGGATTCCTAGTTGTAATTTGGAAAACCATTCCATACACTATGCTCTTAAACTCCTAGGAAACAACCTCATTAGGTAAGTATCTTCTTGTGCGAACTCGGGGCTCATTGTTTTGAATTCCCATACATGGTCAATCAGGTTTGATTTTCCATTGTATTTGTCATATTTAGGAAATTCATAGTGTCTAGGGAAAGGTATCATATCTACACATGGATGAAAGGGATGAGGACAAATGTCCTGTAATAAATGTTTCTTTGTGGTTCTTGTTTGCATATTCTGAATCTGTTGCTATAGATTTTGCATTTGAGTCATTAAAGCAACCACTTGATCTATGTCCTGGGTGTGGTGTGGTTCTATTTCATTTGTCCTAGGCGTTTCCTTCAATCGATTGATGTCGAAGTCTTTCGAAAGTTTGGCGCCTAACTTTGCTAACATCAAGAGATATTTCTCCATGTCCTTTTCCATAAATTTATGAAAACTTGGATCCTGTTGGGCATGTTGTATATCTTCTTGTGTTATTTCGTTGGTATCTTGTTGTCGAAATCGATAAAAGGGGTTTTCTTCAGTCATGTTTGGATTTTCAATTTCTTTCTCTCTGAGTTTTTGTCTTTGCAACCTTGTCAAGATTGGCATACAAGTTTTGGTTTTTTTTACTAAACTTGGATCTTTTATGTTGGAATTAGTGTCAATTTGAACAAATCCAAATAGAATAATGTATTTTATTGATGAGGCTAAGTTGAAAATCTGAATATCGAGTTTTTGTTTCGTGATGGTAGGATGTCAGAATCCTGATGAGGAAACTTGACTCAATAAACTAGATTTGTTCTGATAATTTGACACTTTATATTTTGCAAGATCTGGGTTTATGTTTAAAAACAATTTTGACTTGTAAAAACTTACTTTGTTTCAAGTTTTCAGGACACTGTTTGAACTATGAAATGTTTCTCACTGGTAAAAACTTGAGTTTCTGATGGTAACAAATTTGTGGAGATGTTCAAAGAGAGTCTCTAGCACTAGTTAGCAGCGGAAGCTAATACAATTATATCGCTAAAACAAAAGCGTAAAGGCGATTAAAATTACGATAAAGTGTTATTTAATGAGCGGGGAGGCGCTAAAAACAAACCACTAATTTTGCCGAAAAGATTGGTGGAATTATGATCACGGTAATGTATGGCATTGGCGCTAAAAGCACTATAAATTTGATCGAGATTTAAACAGGATGGAAAAAGCATTATTTCTTGTTGAAGGGCTAAAGATAAGCAACCTGCAGTGGAGCGAAGATGTTAAACTGCCCGGTTTTACGGCCCGATGGCATGTTTGGGTTTACTATTATTAGAAGCATTATAATATGGTAAAACCGGGAAATAGATAGCGCCAAGCATTGTTTTCCAGCTTCCGCTAGAAGCGTAAAATAATCATGAGAAGCGTTATATGAGATGGTAGGGCGATGTTTTGTTTTATTTTCAAGTGGGGGTAACTCTGGTCTCTCGGTACACTTTATGTATGCTCTTCGCCACTCTACAAGAACTACATGGATGTTGTGAAAATTGATGGAGTGTTTCGTTCTTCTAAAAAATGAATGTTCTCAAATTACAATGATGTCGGTTTGGGTACCTTCAATGTGTACCTTACCGGGCTGAAATATTTGTGTGGTTAGCCTTGGTTGTTGAATGGGAGTTGTGGGTCACCAAATGGTCATAAGGTATGTTGTATGGTGGTCTCAACACCTTATCACAATTTTATTCACTACCTATTGCAAGGTGGGAGGTAGTAAAATGGGTCTTCCTACTGTTATGTTTTCCTTTTCTTCTTCTTTGTTCAAGATGATGGATGTTATGAGAAATTGATGGGGTGTTTCATTTTTTTTGAAAATGAATGTTCTCAAACTGTTGATGATGTCGGTTTGGGAACTTTCAATGTGTGCAAGGCTAGGTTGTACAATAGGTGCTACAAGGCTTGGTTGTTGAACGGGAGTTGTAGGTCACCAAATTATCCTGTGTGTGGTGTGCTCCTTTGATTTAGGATGACAAACCTAATGTTTCAAGTTTTGTCTACTATAAGAACTAATCTGGTTTGTCAGAGTATTATATGGTTGGTTGTGGGATGGAAGATTGACGAATAGGTTGACTACAGTTAAGTTCTTGTGAAAGAGCTCTTCTCTGAAAAATAGGCTTGTGAATACAAGGGATCTAAAGCATAATCATTAGTGTAACCCCTAGCGAAATTGTGAAATCTATGAATGAAAGGGATTCTATGATGAAGCAAAATCTTCCTACTCTGATACAAGAAAAGTATTCTTTTTAAAAGGTTTCTATAATTAAGTGGTTTATTTGGTTTTTTTATTCTCTTGGCAAGGGATTTCTTGACAAACTTTGTGGTTTTCCAATCCCTAATCATATATTTCTCAGTTTAATTTTGTCCAAGTTGTATTTTTCGAGATGATCTTTTATCTGGATTTTAATGATTTTGAAAAACACAACAATCAAATTTAGATAGTTATTTTTAAGAGATATAATCTAAACAAATAGTTTATGTTCAAAGAACCACGCATGGTCCTATTTTCACTGGTTTGATAACAAAAATGCACTTCAGACAAACTCACTCTTAAAGTCAAAAGGTCGTTGTTATACTCAACAACCCATAGCTTAAAATTGTGTCGATTCACACAGCCGTGTCACCCCCTAGAGGGCGCCCATGTTTTTGTCTTTTCCAAGTGTGTACTCAAGATTAGATTTTTTTATCCCCTGAGCAAATGGTCCTTGGAAATTATATGGTGAGTGTCTTGGGGGCAGATTCTTCCCTCCCCTTGCACAGCTAGTATTACAATGTCTGGTTACTGACTCAGCTAGATACTACACTATGGTTCTTAGATAGGGTTTTCATTTAGAGTGGTAAGTGATAAACTCCCTCAAGAGACCTCCCAACCTTTAGAACAAATATTTTTGGGATGGTTATCTTGCACACTTTTGGAAAAGGTGGGTTTCCCCATATTCACTTTAAATTTTAAAGTGGGGTGGAAAACCTGGCTTTGGTTGTTACACACTTAGGTTGTTCCTATAGGGTGAGTACTTTTTCCCACTACAACAAGCCTTCTAAAGGATTTAATAAAGCTTGAAAAATCATAAAATAAAGGATGAGTTTGGCATTTTGATCCCTAGTTAAGGGGAGAGCATAGGCCTATCACCACACAAACACAAAAATCAATTTGTTCAATTTTTAGAGCCCAAACGACAATTTGTTATCTATGTGAAGATGTTGCCTCACAAAAGAAATGATGTAAAATTTTAAATCCAAATTGAAATCTGTTTGAGTGACTATCCACAAGGATTGATAAATTTTAATCAAATTATCTAGATTGATTCGTTTTAATCAACTAAAAGTGACTATAGATTACAGTTCATTTTAGTCCAAAATTTGAAGAAATGAAGTTACCGTTCTGATCCGCATTGGATCCAAATAATGATGATTTTACATAGAAGCTATAATGAATACTTGAAGTGCTATAGTAATATTTAAAATCGTTATAAAGAAACAATCATAAGTGCACAAAGATTCATGAGGAAGCATTAGAATTCGTGAGCACTAAAGCAGGATGTTTAAATGTGTCATTCCATTTGGGACTATCTTTGAAAGCTTTTGATCGAAGCGCTAAAATAGTCCTTCAAAGCACTATAGTTTTCTTCGGAAGCGCTAAAATAGGTAGAAGCGCTATAGTTTGTGTCAGAAGCGCTATAGAATCTTTCGATCGTGCTAAAAGAATCACGCCAAATTCCTATATAAAATCTTTTCAGAAGCATTTAAGAAAGCAGCGGGGTTGTTTACAGTTGTAGGCACCAAAATGTAAGTGTGAAATAAATAAATAAATAAAACAACTAAAACATTTCTTAATGAAACATTATATCAAGATTTAATAGCAATTAAACTAATTTAAAAGCACAAAAAACTTGAAAGCGTCTCATTGTCTCCTATCTCCAAAGATTTATCAACTCACAAAAGGCTCTCATATTTGTAGCACTGTAACTGTTAAAATGCCTATCAAGAGAATGGAATTGATGCTAAATGCAATGATGTGATGGTTGATAATGAAACTAAAAAGCTATGATACTATTGTAATCTATTTTGACATGAAACCTGATAGATGAAAAGCTACAGTAAAACTATGATGTTGTCGTGATGTGAATTCTACTGATGCTTATAATTGCTATGATGCTAAGATGTTATTGCTATTGCTATTGATATGGTTGCTTGATTGCTATGAATGTTGCAGAGTAAGTTTGCACAAAGATTCAAGGTCCATTTCCTGTGAAGAAATGTTGTATATATAGATTTACGGTGACACATATGTGACAGGGCAGCACAACAGAGGCTTGGATTCAATCTTGAGATTTGAAGGGTGAGAGATGAAGAAGTTGGAGCATATGAAGGGAATGGTTTCTCCCCATGAAAACATCATGCAAGATGATAGGAAAGATCAAAGGAAGAAGATTTGAGAGATTGATTCAAATTTGTCTCCAATTTGTCTCCATGACTTCCCGTGAATGCCAGTTGAAATAAATTGGATTTTGGAATATCAAATTTGGTAGGTGAGTGAATAGAGGAATTTTCTTTATGCCTTTATTTAAATATTTTTTATTATTTAAATTAGCAAAAAGGGATAATAAATAATTTAATAGAACAAACTATAGAAGTTGTTTATTAAATTAAAATAGAAGGAATATGATAATTAAACAATAAAGTGTAAAAATTTGTTTATTTAATTAAGATTGGAATGATGTAATAATTAAATAATACCAACTATAAAAGTTGTATATCTAATTAAAATTGAAGAACATGAGAATTAGAATGTGAACTATAAATAAATATTTCTATTTATTTAATAGTAGAAGAAATTAAGATAATTAATCAAATAAAGCATATTTAATTAATTTGATTATCCAAACCATTTTTTAGGTGTATATAGGTTGCAATGTTCCTTTTGAATGACATATTTGGATGCTTGACAATTGTTTGGTAAAATGCCTCCTAGCTGAAAGTACATATTTCATTAGAAGTTCATGTATTGCATTCTAAGAAGGTTAAGAACAAGTTGCACTTGCATTTAGTTCCTTGCATACATCATTATAGTGTTAAATCTCAAGCATTTAGACCACTTGACATCAGTACAAGTTGAAAAATCAGAACTGAAACTTGATATCAGCAAGATAAGAGATTGCATGTAAACTATTTGGCAAAATTACAAAGGCAGAAAAATTGAAGAATCAAAGTCAGTTTGAGCAAGGCTCATTACAAAACTAGAGTATGGGTAAACGATCCATAAACCCTAATGTTGCGTAAAAATTGAATTAATAAACTAGCCCCACTCTTAGCACACACTACCTTATTTTTCTATCTTCTTACAACAACATGAAATTTTCGAACAACAAAAAAGAAAATAAATAAATAAACAAGAGACACTTTTGTACTCAAAATTTGTCTATGCCCTTTTAAAATTTTGAGTCCTTCAAAGTGTGTTAGTCAAGTGCTCTCGTTGAAAGTAAGAATTGGTTTTATAAAGTCCTTCGATATGAAAGTTAAATCAAGTCTTAGTTGTGAGCAACAAAAAGATAAGAGTTATGTATCAAAATGTTTGTGATCATAATTGATTTAATTGTGAAGTTGATTGTCTCAAAATGTTTAAAAAAAATCCATATTAACTCAAATGAATTCAAGGTAGAAAAGTATGGATTCTTTTTTAAATTTGCACTTAAGGACTTTTTGGCCTCTTGACAATAATATTAAAAAAAAAAAAAAATTGTTATGTATTGAGACATGTATTGGATTCATTGTGTTAAAATCCTAACATAAACTCTTTGTATATGGGCAAATCTTTATCGCATTGCATTTTCTTTTTGACATTGAACTGTAACTCTACTCTGTGTTCAAATGCACCGTTTACTATTTACTTGGCTTCCCCATCATGCTTATTGCTCCATCCCGTTGCTTGCCATATGCATTTTGTGTTACATGGCACATACTCATTTGATACCACACAATTATCTTTTGGTTGCTAAACTTCTTATTGTGCTATTTCACTTTCACCATTAGATCTTACTTTTCTCCAATCTTTTCATATGTCAACTGTCATTTATTAGTTGCATTGTGGCAGGGCTCATGTCAGCTATATGGCGGGCCCATTAAAAGATGTTAGAGCAACTAATCATTCAACTTGAAATCCCAAATTCTTGTTCATTATTCTCAAGGCACAAATTATGCAAGTTGGGCATTTCTCTGTCATCCAATTACCTTTTGGCTGCTAAACTTCTCACCATTGGATCTTGTCTTTTCATATGTCAACATTTATTGGTTGCATTGTGGCAGGGCTCATGTCAGCTATACATTAAAGATGCATTCAACTTGAAATCCCAAATGCATTATTCTCAAGGCACGCAAGTTATTTCTCTCAATTACCTTTTGGCTGCTAAACTTCTCACCATTGATCTTACTTTTCTCCAATCTTTTCATATGTCAACTCTCATTTATTGGTTGCATTGTGGCAGGGCTCATGTCAGCTATATGGCGGGCCCATTAAAAGATGTTAGAGCAACTAATCATTCAACTTGAAATCCCAAATTCTTGTTGTGCGTTGAGCATTATTCTCAAGGCACAAATTATGCAAGTTGGGCATTTCTCTGTCATCCAATTACCTTTTGGCTGCTAAACTTCTCACCATTGGATCTTACTTTTCTCTAATCTTTTCATATGTCAACTGCCATTTATTGGTTGCATTGTGGCAGGGCTCATGTCAGCTATATGGTGGGCCCATTAAAAGATGTTAGAGCAACTAATCATTCAACTTGGAATCCCAAATTCTTGTTGTGCGTTGAGCATTATCCTCAAGGCAAAAATTATGCAAGTTGGGCATTTCTCTGTCATCCAATTACCTTTTGGCTGCTAAACTTCTCACCATTGGATCTTATTTTTCTCCAATCTTTTCATATGCCAACTATCATTTATTGGTTGCATTGTGGCAGGGCTCATGTCAGCTATATGGCGGGCCCATTAAAAGATGTTAGAGCAACTAATCATTCAACTTGAAATCCCAAATTCTTGTTGTCGTTGAGCATTATTCTCAAGGCACAAATTATGCAAGTTGGGCATTTCTCTGTCATCCAATTACCTTTTGGCTGCTAAACTTCTCACCATTGGATCTTACTTTTCTCCGTGCTGGGTGCTAATCTTTTCATATGTCGACTGTCATTTATTAGTTGCATTGTGGCAGGGCTCATGTCAGCTATATGGCGGGCCCATTCAAAGATATGTTATCGTTGTTCCTTTTGCATGTAAAGCAACTAATCATTCAACCGTGAAAGCCCAAAATCTTGTTGTGCGTTGGGCATTTCTGTCCTCCCCCTGTCGCGGGGCGCTCTGCAATTATTTATTTTACTGTTACATAGACTTTAATTTGTCCTCTTCTAACAGTTTAATTTTAAAATTTAAGTTACCAACTCTTAACAAAATAAAATGTTAATTTAACATATTATTTTAGGTAGTTCAAGTTGTGGATACAGTTTCTGATTTTATGGATAAGGATTGGTTGCATATCATTCAAGAGGTTATTCTCTGTAAAGAGCTAAGTTCTAGATTGCTGAGCTAAACTCTCAATTCCTCACTATAAATTTTTTTGACTCATTTAACATAAAATTTAATTCAGAAACATTCAACTTTTTGAAAAGATTTGAAAACTTTCTTGAAAGTTTTTGCAGAAGATATGAAAAACTTCAAATAATTGGATGAAAAATTTAACCCAAAATCGTATTTGAACTAATTGCATAAAGGAAAAAAAAAAATCTGAGAATACTTCATCACTTGCTAAAGGCTTTGTTTACTCTTTAAAAAAGATTTGGACTTTCCATTCACACATAATCTACTCATTTACTACATCAAACCTCACAAACAAATAACATCGACATATCCTCAAAGGAACTGTTTTTGGGAGCTTTAACTAAGAGAGTAAATCATCAAAAGCATTGACAGACATTTGATCATACCATCGACACCACAATAATCATAATCACAACAAACCTATTGAACATATAACACAAGAAAGAAACAAGTAATCAGAACCCAATTACCCAAACCCACAATATCACACACATAAATCTTATATCAGTCATGTCTCAACTCCAACCACTACATCTCGGGCTCGAAACTCAGGAAGCCCGAGTTTCTGATTTCCAAAGAAGCTCCAGCTGACGGGCCACTGAATTGCTCTTCGTGCAGTAGCAGCAAGACAAGACTTCAGAGACGGCGGCAGCCATTCCGCCTAACAAGGACTTAAATATCTCCTTTTTAATTTTCCCACGCTTTGGCGGAAGTGGGATCGACCTCATGACCTGCGTTCTCCGAGGGTTGGGATCTCTAATAATTTACATAGCTCTTCCAATAAATTTGCTCTTCCTCCATTTCCCAAACTCAGACAGAATTCCCAAAAGTACTACAGTTCGTTGTGTCTAGTGAACTTAGGGACATTTATTGTTTAAGGCTCTTTTTTATAGGCTTAGCGAGCCGCATAATCTCAAGGAAACCGGATTTGTTGTTTTTTTCTGCAAATTTGACAATAAATTATATTTTATTCTGACGCACGGAACCGGACGCTCCAGTGGGACGTGCTGAAATTGTCGTATCTGCAGCGTGTGGTAAATTACGAGTGCACTTCTGTCCTGGGCCCGCACGTGCGAATATTCGGGCGACACATGCGTCTGCCGGCGGGTGGGCTGGCTGTTGTAAGCCTGTGGGCTATAACATACGACCCCACCATGTTATCAAACACACCCTATCATGTCTCTTTGATAACGAACTCACAGCTTCTCGATATATATTATTTCAAAAGATATAATATTTACACAAATATTTTATCAAATAATTTTTCAATTTTTGAAATCACTTTAAGGTGTAAGAAAAGTCTGATGACTCTTAAACCTACTATTCATTAGACTTGCAAACAATTCAACCGAGGTCAAATGACTTTGGAAGTGACTTATTATACTCTTAAAAACACTTAGGGATCCAATAATATCAAATATTATTATAATATAAAATAAATCAATTATCCATTTTATTAAAGTTAAAGGAAGAATATTGTGTGCATGTCAATCGTTTGTTTTATTATAATATGATTTTATTATATTGGAAGGGTCTACTACGATTTACACATAATTACATTTTGTACAAGATTTCATCTATTATGATGGTGTACTATCAACTCTTATCGCATTTAAGAATACATCATCTACCAATCATCTACCAATGTTAGGGAGAAGATAAATTCCAACTTTGTTGAAGATATCATCAAATTGAAGAATATAAGAATAGTTGTACTAATGTTTGGTATCTTTTTTGTAGTTGATTGCGGAGTAGGGATG
This sequence comes from Sequoia sempervirens, assembly GCA_007258455.2. Lineage (NCBI taxonomy): Eukaryota > Viridiplantae > Streptophyta > Pinopsida > Cupressales > Cupressaceae > Sequoia > Sequoia sempervirens. Next base: position 15,606 of record VDFB02105730.1, on the reverse strand, counting down.
TACCATTTTTCAATAATGCTAATTTGAGTGTGCTCAATATACCATTTAAGTTGACTATTCATGGAGCGAACACATAGGTTAAAAATATATAATAAAGTATTCTTTTCAATATCGACTTTAAAAGAAGTTAATTGAGACAATAAAACTTTGCAAGGACTAAAAATATTATGACTAAACATACTATAAAATCTAAAAGGAAAATGTTTGGTAATATCTTTGCAATGCATAATTATTTAAGCTTGTTTATATTGTTTAACAAGATGCTTTAATACCACCAAATAAATTTTTGAAAGTTCAGGAGAGAGTATTTTGATCTACTTCATTATATTCACTATTTGAATATGGCTTCGTCTATCATTCATGATAATATGCAAAAAAGGATTTACAATGAATTTTTTTTTTTTAAAATGACATTCTTCAAGAAGATATTTTATCAATTGTATTATTGAGGTAGCAAGATCTTCAAGGGGAAGTTTGTCTTGTGCATCAAATCTTTCAACAATATAGGTATAATTTGTATGAGGAAGATGAAGGAATTTGATTTGGACTTGAACTGACTCAAAAAAAACCCATCCTAGGATAATATCAATTGCAATACTTTCATCATCCTAGAAAGAGAATATATGATTGAAATCTCCTAGGTTAACAAAAATATTATTATTATTTTCTCTCACAGTTCTTATTACTCCAATGCCTTTTACTAGGAATTTCTAATAACTCCAATATATAGGGGAAAGGACATGACGTTTAACAATACTAGTAGTAGAACCATTATCGATTAATGCATAATTTTTTGACTAAAACTTTCCAACTTAACAAAAATGACTAGTTTAGGGGGAAAACATAAGACTTCAAAACGCTTTTTAATTTAAGGAAGAATACATAGCAAAGATTGATAAAAACATAAATTAAACATATAGTAAAATAATAGGGATTCTAAAACAAGTTGGTTATACATTGCAAGACCAATATTAGATTCAAAAGGGAATGACTCGGAGTTGGTTTTGCCAATATTTAAAGAAAATAATACCTCTACAATCATTAGGTAAATACCTTTCAGGTGATTTTCTCCGCCTTGTAGACTTTTGAACTAGATGAGTTGGAGGTTCGTCCTCCTCTTCTGAAGATCCAAAGCTCTAAATGAGCTCTCCTTGACTTCTTGTCTATCTAGGGGCTTCAATTCAACTTTCTTAGGTTTAGAAGATGAATAACATATTTTTTTACATTGCAACTATTTTTTTCGCTTTGCTCTAGTTGCAATGTAGCATGCAATGTTCCCTTCTTGCTCATATCTAGTCTGAGTTTCCATTAGCCTATTTAAGTTCTCGTAGGCTAAGTGAATTTGGTTAGGGGACTTGGCAGCTTAAGAGGATTTTTCTGAGTGTTTTTGTGTTTTTGGGGTTTTTTTAGTGGTGATGACTATTTTTAGTAAGTTCTAGTTGAGCTTTGTTTGGGTCAGTTTGGTGACTTAACACTATTTTTAGTAAGTGTTATTTTTAGTATCTAGTCTCGACTTTATTCATCCAACAACTCAATGCAGAGTTTTCTATTTTTTGGCAGTGGTGAGTTCTCTTGGTGGTCGAGATTAATATTTATTTATTTGTCACTTAAGTTTATAATTTTGCTATTTTAACTTAAGTAAGAAGGGCATGGGTCATAAGAGTACCCTTGGCCTAGTCAAGCAACATTGTTTTAAAAAAGGGGTCAATGTTATTTCATGTGATGTCTAGTAAAGAGGAGTATATTTCAATTTTGGAGGCTTAATTTGTGCCCAAAAAGGTGGATAACCCACTTGGAGGAAATCTCATGTAATTTCAAAAGATTAAGTTTAAAATAAAACTTTGGAGAGCTTGAAAATGGGCATGGATTTTGGAGGGAAAGGAGAATTTGAATTGTGTTGCCCTAATTTCCCCCTCTTTCTCTATTTATTCCTTTTGGAGCTCTCATTTGGGTATGCAGACTTTGAAAATATAGGGAGATTGCTGGCTTATTTTTAGAATTCATACATTGGTGGTTGAGGATGAAACCCCTCATCTCTAGTTATTGGTTTCAGTGGTGAAAGACCCATCCTAGCTGGTTGGTGCTTGGATTGAATATTTACAGTGATTTTGGCTTGATGGTCGAGCATTTTGGCATTGATATAATGAAGATATTTTTAGTATTTTGAGTTGGGTTTGAAGGTTTTGGCTTGGTGTGTGATTTGTAAAATTTTGGAGTGTGATTGGAGCTATTTTAAATTCTCTTTTAGAGGTCTAATACACAAGTTCTGAGTTTTGGAAATGCATATTTGCTAAGTGGATAGAAACACAAAACTATTCATAACTCCGCTTGTGGAAGGATTATCATTCTAGGTAATGATCTTATGGATTCCTCTTTGCTAGGTGTCCTATTTAGAGTACTCATTTGAATTTTTTGGTGAAGACTAAATTTTCAAGGCAGGTCATCCTTCTAGGGAATTGTGCCCTTAGGTTTTGATCTTCAGTGACGTAAATCTAACCATCACTTATAATGACCTACAAACAACTTCAAAAGGGGGTTTTTGGTTGGTATAATTGATGGTAATAAGAAGGATCAAGTTGGGTTTTGATGGCACTTTCATTTGATGCTCTCATGGATAAGGAGTTTGTTTGCATCTATGCTCAATGAATAACTAGAAATTATACTTTTTATGACTATGGCCAGGTCTAATACGAATTTACTTAAGTTTGGTTTCAATCATTTTTTATGCCAATAATCTTTGTAATGGGTTTAATATGATATGATGCAAATATATGTTTATTCTCTTTCTACGATTTTAATGTATATCATAAACATGTTGAATGGGACTTGAAACAAACACATAGTGCATCTCCATCTTATTCTATAACAACAACAAAATCAAGGGCGATCATCACAATAGTATTAGAGCATATATTTCATGTCAACCTATGCTTGTAATCAATAATCGGCTAGATACATCTTCTATGAGTGAGAAGGAACATAGGAAAGTACATTGGTAGCCCCCACAAGTTTTAGAAGGTGAGAAAATTTTAGGTGTTCTTGGACTACATCAAGACCCTCCTATAGATAGTGAAAACACTCTAGGAGACATGGTTGAAAGAGAAAATGGGAGAGCTAGCTCGGTTAGTCCAAATTCTATAATGGAGAAAATGGTTCCACCAATCAGCAGAGTGGAAATGAGGGGTAATGTGTAACAGTAGGGTCAAAAACTATTCCTAGACACTTCCAACCCTCATTCATTTAGAGAGAGGTGCCACATATTGGTCATGACACTCCCTTACCATTGGGGGATAAATTAAGAAATGCCTACACTAAATATGATACCCTTCTAGAGGCACTAAAAGACCATTTATCCTTCAATGAGTTCATGGACTAGAAGAGAAAAGGCGATGGTGGTAGAGTTTATCATAGAGGACCAACAATTTAGAGGGACCTACAATAGGCCTTGGGAAAGGTAACACTTTCTCATTTTGATGGCATTGATAAGTGCACGATTAGGGCATGGGTACATAAGTTGGACAATTATGTAAAACCCTTAGACCTATGACTGAGGATGTGGCAATTAAGTTTGCCACTCTACACTTTGATGGAGTAGCTCATGAGTGGTGGTACCATGGCCTTATCACCTTGGGTCACAGATATATCACATTATGTGATGAGTTTACTACTAAACTCATTAAGAGATTTGAAAAGAAAGATCATGAGTTGCACTTTAGAGAGTTGGTAGAGTTGAATCAGTATGGTATAGTGGAGACATATATAAAAAAATAGAGGTTTTAAGTTACAATCTTTGGGATTACAGAGAGAAGATTGGTAGCCTTATTTAGTGAGAGACTCATGGAGCCACTGAAGACATGGATTAAGGAATTTTACCCTCCATCATTGCAAGAAGAAATAAAAAAAGGCAAGGAGTATGGAGTGGGCTTCCCCTAAATCAAAATTTCAATCCAAATCATTCCTACATAAAAAGGACAAATTATTTTTTTGCAAAAGACACCAATCAGCCCAATAAATCAATCACAAGACTTGATGGTGATACCTTAAATGACTTGAGGAGAAATAATTTATTCTTCTCATGCAAGGAACTTTGGAATCCAGGACATAAGTGTGCAACAAAGGAAAAAGTGAACAAGATAGAATATTTTTCTATAGAGGAATCTTCATCAAAAAAATCATACCAACAATCCGATTTGGAGGATAAGGAGGAAGAAGAGTCTTCTGAGGAGTCTGAAAGGGAGGAGGAAAGATATGGGAAGCTTGACCAACTTTATAGTTTTAAAAAGAATGAGTCCCTACGTATTAGAGGAGTACTTAATGGGAAGAAATTGGTTTCATTGATAGATTTAGGAGCCACACATAATATCATAGATAAGGGACTTGTAGCATGTAGGGGACTTCAGACACTAGATGTAGATGGCTTTAGAATGATGGTTGCAGATTGGTTTACTATTACTTGCACTAGGATGATCCCCCAGTTGAGTTTATAGTTAAGTAACTGTGAATTCAAGGATGACTTCTATGTGGTTAGCATTGGAGATACATATGTTGTGTTGGGTATACAGTGGCTACATTCCCTTGGTGATATTACACTTAATTTTTAGACCATGGAGATGAAATTCAAATCAGAGGGTAATAATGTGGTCTTCAGGGGTATATCCAATGGAGGGCCATAGGTAGTCTCTTTCAAACACATGGAGAGGTTATTTAGATATGATAGGTAAAGTGGGCAGTGACGTGTGTGGTTATGCCCACAATTATAGAAGAGAAGAAGTGCTCTTATCCTCCAATCATTTAGGCTTTGCTATCTAAGCGAAGCAAGGTTTTTGGTAGCATACATCTTGGTAGGCCTCTTGATAGAGGTATCGAGCATGTGATCGAGTTGGAGGAGGGAACTAAACCCATTATTACTACACCATACATGCATCCTAAGAGACACAAGGATGAGATAGAGAAATCCATTAAAGAGCTTGAGGCATATTAGACAGAGTAAGAGTCCATTTTCTTCTTCTATTGTGTTAGTGAAGAATAGGGATGTGACTATGCACATGTGCACAAATTACAGAGCATTAAATAAGAATACTATTAAGAATAGATACCCCATTCCATGGATAGATGAGCTCATTAATGAGCTACATGGAGCAATCTATTTTGCTAAGATATACTTGAGATTGGGATACCATCAAATCAAGTTTAGAGAGGAGGATACAGATAAAATAACATTTATATGTCACTTTAGCGATTTTGAGTTCCCTGTCATGCCCTTTGGTTTGACTAATGCACCTACTACATTCAGTCATGCATGAACAAGGTATTTAGTAAGTAGTCATGCAAGTTTGTGTTGATATTCTTTGATGATATACTTATTTTCAGCAAGTCATGGGAGGATCACTTGAGGCATTTGGATGAGGTTTTGGTATCCTTGAGAGTGAGCCTTTATTTTCTAAGGAGTCCAAGTGTGATTTTGACATGACAAAAAGATTATATCTTGGGCACATAATTAGCTCCAAGGTAGTTAGTGTTGATTCTGAAAATATCAAGGCTATTCTTGATTGGCCTCCACCCATTAATCTTACACAATTGAATGGATTATTTGGGCTATGTGGTTTCTATAGGAGGTTTATCAAAGCATTTTCTTATTTGGCTATCCCACTTACAATTTTGACCAAGAAAAGAGATTTTGTTTGGTCTGAAATAGTGCATCAATCTTTTGATTGCTTCAAGCAATTGATGAGCATATATCCTATTCAGACTATTCCAAATTTCTCTAATCCTTTTGAGCTTGAATTTGATGCATCCAATGAAGGTATAGGTGTTGTCCTTAACAAGAGAAAACACCCAATTGTATTTGAGAGTAGGAAGTTGAGAGGACATAAGAGAGGGTACTCCATATATGATAAGGAGGTGTTGGCGATAATGCATTTCTTAGCTAAATTTAAATCTAGTACCTTGTTGGAGGGAGATTTGTTGCTAAGGTTGATCACAATAGTCTTAAATACTTCCTAAATTAGAAATATCTGAATGAGATGTACCATAAATGGGTAAGAAAACTCTAGGCCTATGACTTTGACATCAACTATATTAAAGGGAAGAGGAATGTAGTGGTTGATGTTTTGTCAAGAAGGCCGCATTTGTGAACAATTTTAGAATTATCAATGAATTGGATAATTATACGAAGAATGTACTTGCAAACAATATTCTCGATGGTTCATTGTAGGATGACAAGTATAAGGTAAGAGATGACCTCATATTTTACAAGGAAATAATTCTTTTAGTTCCTAAATCTAAGATAAAAGTGTAGATATTCAAGACTTTCCATGACACTGCTACGGTTGGTCATCCTGGGTATTACAAAACATACATGAAAATATTTAAGAGATTCTCATGGAAGGGGATGAAGGATGATATTCTTAAGTATGTTCATGAGTGTCAAGTGTGCCAACAAAAAAAAATGAACATACTTACCCTGTTGGTCTATTGCAGCCCTTACCCATTCCTACTTAGAGGTGGGAAGACATTTCTATGAAATTTATTCCAAGGCTTCCCAAAGGTGCAAGGGAATGATTGTATGTATGTGTTGGTGGATACATTGACCAATTTTTCTCACTTTTTTCCCTATCAGCAAGGTTTCACAATGGTACAAGTGGTAGATCTATTCTTCAAATAGGTGTTTAGACTCCATGGAACACCTAATACCATCATTAGTGAGAGGGACAACAAGTTCATGAGCTTATGTGGTACAAATTTACCTCCTAGTACCAGTTATCACCCCTAGACTAATGGTTAGATAGAGACTGCCAATAAATGGGTGGAAGGATAGCTACATAACTATGTTTTAGGGCAGTAGAAAGTGTGGGTCAAATGGTTGCACTTGGGGGAGTTTTGTTACAACTCCACTTTCACATGTCTATCAATTTGTCTCCTTTCATGGCTTTGTATGACTATGATGCTCCCAACTTCATTGATCTTCTTTTTGGAGATTATAGAGTGCCTAGAGCCAAGTATTTTTTTTAGGAAAGTTAGGATATCATGAGATCACTGAGGGATAACATACATCATGCGTAGAATCAACAAAATTTGTATGTTGATGAACACCATATATAATAGAAATTTGAGGTAGGAGACATGGTTTATGTGAGATTGTAGCCCTATAGACAGTCCACTCTCAAGAAGAGTGAGTCAGAGAAGTTGAAGCCTCACTTATACAGATTGTTTAGAGTCACCAGGAGAGTTTGGGAGGTCACTTATGAGCTTGAGCTACCTTAGGGTAGCAAGGTGCATATTTTTTTCTGCATGTCACAACTCAAGAAGGTGCTTGGGCACAATGTGACTCCTTCAGAAAAGTTACCTCCATTGGATGAGGAGGGAAAATTGATATTGATACCAGAGGTGGTGATTTATTTCACAGAGAATACTATTAGGAGGAGGTTATCATAGAGCATTTGGTGAAGTGGAAGAATTTTCTAGTGGAGGATGCCACATTTGAGAGTGAGCAAATTTTACAACATCCTGAGTTGCAATTGCTTGAGGACAAGCAATTTTGGGGAGGGAGGATTGTAATGTCCCCTTCTTACTCATAGCCAGTCTAATTTTCCATTAGCCTATTCTAGTTCTCATAGGCTAAGTGGATTTGGTTAGGGACTTGCTGGCCTAAGAGGATTTTTTTGGTTTTTTTCTTTTTTTTTGGGGGTTTTTTTTAGTGGTGACAGTTATTTTTAGTAAGTTCTAGTCAAACATTGTTTGGGCCAATTTGGTGGCTTAACTTGATTATTATTTTTAGTAAGTGTTATTTTTAGTATTTGGTCTCGACTCCATTTATCCAACAACTCAGTGCATAGTTTTCTATTTTTGGTGTGGTGAGTTCTCTTAGTGGTCAAGATTAATATTTGTTTATTTTCCACTTAATTTTATAATGTTGCTATTTTAACTTAAGTGAGGATGGTATGGATCATAAGAGGCCCCCCTTGGCATAGTCAAGTAACATTGTTTTAAAAAAGGGGGCCAAATTTATTTCGTGTGACACCTAGTAAGGAGGATTATATTTCAAAAAGGTGGATGAACCCCTTGTAGAAAATATCATGTAATTTCAAAAGATCAAGTTTAAATTTAAACTTTGGAGAGCTTGAAAAGGGGCATCAATTTTGGAGGGAAAGGAGAATTTGAATTGTATTACCCTAATTTCCCCCTCTTTCTCTATTTATTCCTTTTGGATCTCTCATTTGGGTTTGGATACTTTGACAACATAGGGAGACTCTGCTGAATTGTTTCCATAATTCATAGGCTATTGGTTGAGGATGAAAACCCTCATCTCTTGTTGTTGGTTTCAAAGGTGAAAGACCCACCCTAACTGGTTGGCACTTGGATTGAAGATTTACAATGATTTTGGCTTTATGGTTGAGCATTTTGGCTTTGATTTAATGAAGATATTTTCAGTATTTTGAATTGGGTTTGAAGATTTTATATTGGTGTGTGATTTGTATAATTTTGGAGTGTGATTGGAGCTATTTTAAATTCACTTTCAAAGGTCTGATACACAAGTTCTGAGTTCTGGAAATGCATATTTGCTAAGTGGATAGAAATGCAAAATTGTTCATAACTTCATTTATGGAAGGAATATCATTTTGGGTAATGATCCTACATATTCCTCTTTGTTGGGTATCCCATTTAGAGTAATCATTTGCATTTTTTGGTGAAGAACTGAATTTTCAAGGAAAATCACCCTTAAAGGGAACCGTGCCCTTCCTTGGGTTTTGATCTTCAATGATTGAAATTTAATTAGCACTTGCAATGACTTGCAAATAACTTCAAAAGGGGGTTTTGGTTGGTAGAATTGATGGTAATGTGAAGGATCAAGTTGGGGTTTGATGGAACTTTAATTTGACACTCTCCATGAGGAGTTTTTATGCATCTCTACTTAATGAATGACTGGAAAATATACTTTTTATGACTATGACCAGGTTTGATACAAATTTCCTTAAGTTTGGTTTTAGTTATTGTTTGATGCCAATAATATTTGTAGTGGGTTTAATATGATATGATGCAAAATATATGTGTATTCTCTTTCTATGCTATGATTTCAATGTATTCCATAAACATGTTGAATGGGACTTGAAACAAACACATATTGCATCTCCATCTTATTCTATAACAACAACAACAACAAAAAAAACTCAAGGGTAATCATCACATAACAAAAGAAGACTTAGTTTCTCTAACAATCAAACCTCTACTATATATTATCTTTTGTGCAACAGGATCCCAAATCTTGTATTCTTTCACACCATAATTGTGCATGATGAAGATACATTTGATAGCCTTGTTCTCCAATCATTAGGTGAATACCTTTCAAGTGGTTGTCTACACCTTATAGACCTTTGAACTAGTTTAGTTGGAGGTTATTCCTACTCATCTAAAGATCCAAAGATAAATGAGCTATCCTTGACTTCTTATCTATTGAGGGACTTTGATTCAACTTTCTTAGGTGTAGAGTTTGAATCACATATTTTTGTTCATATTTTTCTAGTTTCAATGTAACATAAGAAGCCTTAGTTTCTCTAAAAATCACACTTCTATATATTACCTTTTATGCAATATGATCTCAAATCTTCTATTATTTCACACCATAATTGTACCTGATGTTCAGATACATTTCACAACCTTATTCTCTAACTTTGTTCATTTCTGCTTTGCTATATGTACATATGCCTTATAACCAAAAACTCTAAGATGTCTCAATGAATTATTATGACCTGGCCATGCTTTTGTAGGTTGTTTACCAAGAAGATTTTCAATATAGGAGACCTATTAATAAAGTAGCAAGTGGTGGAAATATCTTCATCCCAAAAACTTTGTTCTAGACTACCACCACTAAGCATACTTCTAGCCTCCCCCATCAGTGTACTATTCATTCTTTTTGCAGCTTCATTTTAATGTGGAGAATACATGGTCATCATTTGTCTTTGAATTCCATCATTTTCAAACAAAATCAATCAAATTCATTAGATAAAAATCCACCACCATTGTTAATCAAACATTATATTTTATTTTCAGTCTACAACTTTATCATTGCTTTAAATTGACTAAAAAATTTAAATTTACTCTTTAGAAACATACCCATGTCCTACTATAATCATCAATAAATAAAACATAATATGTGGATTCTCTAATGGAAGGAATTTACAAAGAACTAAACACATCAGAATGAATAAGATACAATACACCTCAAGATTTATAATTAATTGAGTAAAACTGAACATGGTTTCAATGCTTATAATAAATATAATGCTCATAGAAATTAAAATCAAGATTACAATTATTCAACCCTTCAACAAAGTTTTTTTTATTTTTCAAGATCCTTAGACCTTTTTTTCTAATGTGGCTACATCTCTAGTGCCATAACATAGTATTCTCTACAAGTAATTTTTATGTAGAAGAAAGAGCACCCTTGGGTGACCAGAAGCCATGACCATTTGTAGAAGATGAAAATATTTATGATTTAATTAACCATGAATCATTACCTGAAATTTTTTCCAAAGTTATAATAAACACATCACCATCTTCCTTTTCAGACTCCAAATCATATTCAGGTTTCTTCTTTTTCTTCTTTTTTCTTCTTTGTAGTCCTTATAGAAGTGTCCAACCTTACCATAATTTCAACAAATAGCTTTGGACTTTATAAAAGATTTGGATATTCCCTTGGACTTGGATTTATCATGCTTCTTGACCTTTTTTATTTTTTCCTTGGGTCTTCCATGAAAATTTAGGGCCTCTTTGGCACTAATAAATACCTTCCTCTTCATCTTTTCATAAAGAAAAGAACCCACAACATCTTCAACATTCAAGACAAAAATATTACTCCCTGTAATGCAGTGAATTTGCACCCATTGAAAATTCTCCATTTACACCCCTTACCTTAGAAAAATCAAACCCAATGATGCTTTTCCACCTCATCCATTCACTTTCCACCCACTTGGAAACTATTTGTAGTGTTGGTGGGGCAATTTTTGTCAAGGACGCTAGTGCAACGAGTGGATGTCTGTGCAGTGCGCTTCCATCCTGACAAGATTATTACCTCTAAAATTTGTAGAGGCGTTACACTTCTCCATCGGTGATGAAGTGTAACATCCCTACACCCTTGACTAGCCTCGAATGAATCTTTTGTGCTTCTATTCATCCTAAAACATCTTCTCCATTGATTCAATATTCTTCATTCGCATTCACTCTTGGAAAGTCTATACACACTTCATTTTACAGCACTTCCACCATTGTTGAAGCTCCAAGGTCGACACTTTTTTGTTTTTTCTCCTCACATTGTTGTGGCAACATTGAACATTTCCAAGCTTGTGAGCTCGTATCTCCCTTCACGTGCTTGAGGGCATCTTGTTGGGGAGGTGATATCCATCTTGTTTAGAATCATTATTTGATTAACGTAGCATATTATTTTTAGCATTTCTTGGTATTCTTCCTTTCAGTGGTTTATTTATCACATTTTCTCTATCATGGCTATTTTGGTTGTTTGTGAGGTGGGAACACTGAACTGGGGGTTTGATTGTAGCAAGCCCCAAAACAGCCCCAACATTTTTCCTCATTCTGTTGTGTGTAGGTTTCACATTTGTGTGGAGCTTGCGGGAGGTTGGACTAACTGTGAGTTTGATTTTTGCCACCTTTCCTCTTGTCAAATTATATCTCTTAAGTTAAAGTATTATCCTTTTCATTTCAATAGTTTATCTCTTTATGTTTTTTTTAATTATATAAAACTTTGTTATCAAGTAGTTAATGGACTTTTTGTTAGTCTTGACTGTCCTTCATACTTTTTTTCTATACAAATTCCAATGCACTGCATTGCAGTTCATCTTTTGCATTGGAGTCCTTTAGCCAAAAGTTGTCTAGGTTATAGTTCATACTCAATAATTTTCTCACTCGGTTTCTTAAACTCTCGGGTTGACAAAAGGATAATGATAGATTAGTTGTCCTTCCTTTTCACCCTCCTAAAACATTAAACTTACCTTAAACAATCCTTAGCATGAGGTAGATTAGGGCAGTTGATTGTTCTAGAACATCCCATGACCTGGGGTCCTGATCAGTTGGTCCCCCTCCTCTACATTTTGGTGAACCTAATGTGAAGCTTGTAATATTTGTTTCTTTGTGTTGAGACTCTTTTTCTTATATCCGAGTAGGTTGTAGGCTTGTGTATTGTGACGCTTTATGAGCTTCACAACCTAGTCCACTACCTCTAGGAATGTAGTTAAAAGGAGTGTGTGGCACGTAGAGATGGACTTTATGAGGGTCACTTTGGCTCTTGCCTCCCAGGAGATGGTATCGACAACAGAGATGAGTTACTTCAATGAAACCACTCGTGCTTCAACTCCTCTTTCCTCCCCTTCGCCTTCGCCTCTAGATGATAATGAATCTATCCCTATTCCCACAGAGCACCTCATAGCTCTAGATAGGAGATTGTTGGATCTTGCAAATAATTTAGGGAGAGATAAAGCAAGGTTAGGCCCACTAGGGTTGTTAATGAGATCAAATATATGCTAGACAAGGATCAGACATGCATAGAGTTTATATGTGGCCTTATCAATTTAGTGGAAGCATACATCCCCTCTTACAATCCTCAGTCAGGTATTACTCAAGGTCATGAGCACAACACTTATGAAATACATATTAGTGTCTCAATGCTCATGAAATCGGTATGCATGGCTAAAACGGGACCCTCCATTAACATCTTTGCTCCTGATACACCCCCTACTATCAAAGAAAGTAGAGTACCTCTAGAATCTGATGTTCCTCCTCCCGAGGAAACCCTATCTTTGGTAGTGGGATCTCTGATGGAATGGGGGTTGGTAGTTCAGGTATGTCTAGTGGCCCTAGTAGGGGCTTCAACGGTGGCTCTAGAGGTGGTTCTAGAGGTCGTTTTGGAGGTGGTTTAGAGGTGGTTTTGGTGGTGGTGGTGCCAGTGGAGGTTCCACTAGTCCTTTTTCATCTTCTAACCCTATTTTGAATGCTCTTCTATAGAATATGAGTCAAATATATAACCAGTTGGTGAACCTGTCCAAGGCCTCTACCCAACTCATCTTTTAACCCTTCTTCCGACATAGTCCTTTGTTGGTAACAATTTTGAACACTCTCTTCCCTCAAGGGATGTAAATTCCTAAGATTGATAAATTTTGTGGTAAAGGAGACCCTCAAACACATGTGTCATCTTTCAACCTAATGTGTATAGACTTCTTTCACCATGATGCTCTAATGGCCAAACTATTCCCCTGATCTCTTAAAGACACAACACTAGAATTGTACTATTCTTTACTTGAAAATTTTATATTCTCATTAAATCAACTGATGAATCAGTTTCTCCAGCAATTCTAGGCTAACCTCAGGCCAAAGATGACGTTCTTGGATCTCATCTGATACAAGCAAGGAAAGCATGAGAAGATTTTTGATTTTACTTCTCGATACCAAGTGCTCGTTTCACAAATCTCTTGCCCATTTCCCAACTTAGATGTACAAAAGGTGTTCATAGGCAACCTTTGGTGATCTTGGTAGGATAATTTTTCCTTCATGAAGTATCCTTCTTTTGCACATTTGTGTGTAGCATTACGGGAGTATTAGTAGATAGTTGTTCAATTTGGGCGATCTTCCTCGCGCTCTTGTCTCGAAGGAAGATCTATAGTATCGATTTCAGGAAAAGGAAAATTTGTTGTGAATGTAATCGATGTGTCTAATGACAAGGGCCTCAAGTACAACAAACAGCTCACTAAATTATCTGAATTTTATTCTTCTATTCTACAAAAGCTATTGAAGGATAAAGTTATAACATTAGAAGATCCTTGACCTCTTAGATAGCCTTATCTCGACTGGTATGATGGAAATATGTTTTTCCAATACCATCATGTCCACGGGTATGATATTGAACATTGTATACACCTACATTATGAGATACAGGATCACATTGACAACAGTACCATCCACCTCGATGGTAAAAGTAGAATGCGAACAAGTCTATGGCTAAGGCGAACAGTGAATTGTAGATTTCTATGAACTCATTTTCATCACACTCTATGAATTTGATTATTGATCCTTCTGGTGGTTCTCCCAAGGCCTCAACATACTTAAATATGGTTTTGTTTACTCATGATCCTCCCCCTCAACCTGCTACTAGTTTTTCATATGTGACTTTTACATCACAGGGTTTACCCATGAATAAAAAAGCCTCTCCTCTATACATTCATGCTCATGTCAATGGAAACATTGTGATACGATTCCTTGTGGACCCACCGAGCCATGTGAATGATTTTATGGAAGAGACTCTTTTGTTGAATTCTTTATAGAGGGAGGAATATGAGAAGACGAAAAACTACTATACATACTCATGATGGCCTCTCTCTCACTCTATATGGCTCTATAACTCTTTTCATCCTAGTAGGACCTAGGGATGTGGATACTACTTTTGATGTCATCCTGAAATCCAATCTATTTAGGGTGAAGCTAGGCATCCCTTAGCTAAATCAGTGAATGAATTTTCTTTTATTATTCATAAATGTTTGAAATTTTCTCACAAAGGTGAAATGCATGTTGTGCATGACATCGGGTATTAGCCATTGGTATCCCATGGAGGTTATTCGCTTGATCATTTTTGGCCCACCCCAAATGGTTCACTTCCTCCAAGAATGGACCTACTTTATCAGAATTATGTTACGTATAAGACCAAGGATAAGGTACAACCAAAATTGACTTACCTTGTAGTGTAGTAGAAGGTTGCCTCCGCCTCCCAGAAGGTGAAGGGGAAGCCTACCCATGTTGAGGGCCCTTATTCTTCTCCTTTTGTAGTTCCACCTACCTCTACCTCTCATCCAACTACAGCACCTTTCAATTCCTCCCCTATGTGTCTCCAAGGGAGTTTGATGGTGCCTACTTGGCAAAAGTCTAAGTGTTAGGTATTCAACCTTCCTATCTTGCCCACGATGCCTCGGCCCATCTTGTATGGTAAGGCAGAGGGCCCCATGGAGTTGCTCCTACATCTCAGCCTTCATGGCCTCCTACTATCCTTACCCCTAAGGTAGTGAATGGGAATAATCTTGCCACTGAGGCACTCGAGTATGCTCCCCCCTCTATTGTTGCATCTGATTCTCCATCTCTTCCTCATGTTCCTATTCAGGACTCACTCCCTCCACCAAAAATGGTTGTGATGGATACTCTGATGACTGAACAGGATCCTTCTGTTCCTCCTTAGGTTGCATCCTTTAGCTCTAAAAGCCATATAAACCACCTTATGTGTGAGTGAAAGCATTAGAGGAAGGCTCATCAACTGTTGAGCAAGCTTCCTTGCAGAAGGAGGAAGGGGAGCCATCAACTCTCACTTCAACATCTTCTGTTATGTCCTCCCCTTATGCCCCTTCTACTTCAGTTCCCTCCACCTAAATCTTGCTTTTGACTCCCCCTATGAGCATGAATGGTCCTCACCTCAAGAGGGTGCAAGTATTCATTGCTCCTTCGGTTGAGCCTCCTCTTCTAATGTCCCTTCCAAACATCCCACCTTTTTAAAAACTCGTGTACATGTCAAAAACTTCGGTGGTGTCCATTGTGGTTTTATCCTCTTCCTCCTTTCCCTCT
>VDFB02105729.1:0-33841 GCA_007258455.2 Sequoia sempervirens | reverse complement strand
CACACCTGACACAGGACATTAAGAAGATTTTGGTCTTCTTCTGTGAAATTAACTACTTATAGAATAAACCTAGAAACCAATATTATATACCTCCATGTCTAGCAGAGGGTTGGTATAAGAGAAAAAAAATTCTTCAATGCAATGCCAAAAATATCAATGTGTGTGTAGGTTTGTATTACTCAAAATATCATTTCACTACCTAAGGAAAAATACCAAAGTGATGTTTTAAATTTCAATCTTCACATAGGCTCCCTTATTGCTACACATGCATATACAAGAATTATTCGAGCTCTAAACTATTCAAATATTAAGGATTTAATTAGCTATAAGATGGAAAGTTGTTGTTTAGACATAATCCATCATCTTTTACATATCTTTATTCACTCCTAGCACTTCAAATAAATTTGTGTACATGAGACAGAAATGTGAATATTTTATGACAAAGAAAATTCTTAAAAGGAGGGGGGAGAGAGAAAAGGGTAGGGGGCAAAAGAATGCTTAAATGTATAGAAAAGTATAACATTTTGATCATTATAACAATGAAATGAATCTTAAGTTTGAAGCATTAATATCATTTACAATATTTATGATCAAGAATGAGTGTAAGTAGAGAAACTTTTGCATACCTGTAGATGGTACAAAATTTCATGGTTAAGTTGAAGCCTCCCATCAACAACAAGATCCAAATATTCGTGTATCTATCTCAATCAAGCCTCTAAACCCTTCAGAGCTGTCAATTTTTCCACTAACCTATTATGCACAAAAGTCAAATCTTAGAGTTATGTCACCACTAAAAATAGAAGAAACAAAGCTTTGAAACCAAATCCACACACAACACAATGTGGTATTCATACAAAGCCATACAAACAAACTAAACTCAAAACATTGGAATGGAAACAACTTCAAATTATGATGCAGAGCATGGATTCAGGCTATAAAGAATCATTTTTCTGTCACCATAGAGAAAATTTATCACTTTCTTTCATCTTTGCATATTGGTTTGATGTTTCAAACAATGCATTTCTTATATTGAAAAGTGCATTACCATATTGAGCTTCTCTTTGTTTCAAGAATAGTTTAATATTCTCTACTTAACATGAGGGCTAACCACATGACAACGGAAGCTCATTTCCCCCCCCCTCACATCACTCTCAATTACCCATACCCAATCATATAAATTTAATCATTCATTCATCCATTAATAACATATAGCATTCATTCATTAACATATAACATTCATTAATTAACATATAATATTCATTCATTCAGTTTTTACATATTATCGAAAATATGGTTGTCATGATATGATTACAATCACTTTTTTCTTTTTTTTTCTTTTTCAAAGCTACAAAAATCTAAAGTGGAGTATCATTTTCTAAATCAATATCTGTCCCCCCTTTAGTCGTCTACTCATGACGTGGATGCTGCTTCAAGGGGGGTCTGCTGCAATAAGAAAGAAATGTTAAACTGATATGTTTTATTATTATTGTTACAAGTATTTCATTAATTAAAAGAAAATTAGAGTGGTTCTCTTTACCTGATGGGTCCACATCATGTTCCTGAACTTTTGTTATAGACTCATGCTCAACATGTTGAACAACCTCTAAATCTTGATTTGCAGTTGAAACATGAAAGGTTACATTAATTAATACACCAACTGAAATTAAATATATTTAAGAGAACATGAGAGTGGTCCTCTTTACCTGATGGGGCCACATCATGTTCCTGATCTTCTCTAGCTTGATCATGCTCAACACGTTGATCACGCTCTACATTCTAAAGTTGAAACACAAAAGGTTACATTAATTAATACACCATTGTTAAATATGTTTAAAAGAACATTAGAGTGGTCCTCTTTACCTGATGGGGCCACATCATGTTCCTGATCTTCTCTAGCCCGATCATGCTCAACACATTGATCACGCTCTACATGCTCTAAAGTTGAAACATGAAAGGTTACATTAATTAATACACCAATTGCAATTAAATATGTTTAAAAGAACTTTAGAGTGGTCCTGTTTACCTGATGGGGCCACATCATGTTCCTGATCCTCTCTAGCCTGATCTTGCTCAACATGTTGATCACGCTCTACATGCTCTAAAGTACCGGGATGCACACCATGAACTTCATCTGCAGGTTGTGCTCCACCCTCACCAGGATGCATTCCAATGTCATGTGCAATATTATCATTGCTTGAATGTTTTAAAAAAATAGGCATGTAATTACTTTATGGTGGAAATTAATATTGAATAGATTGCACAAGTATTCAATTTTAAATAAAATTTATTGAGTTTATTTCCCTATGTGTCAGATGTAGTGGAAGGTTGTTTTTTCCCAATCAAGACTCTTAGGCGTTTAGCCACGGCTCCATAGCCTTGCTGGAAGGAAATCTTCAAGTCATCTTCTATGGGAACTCTGTTGAATTCATAGCCCTACATTTTTGCATAAGATCATGAATTTTTCTTCTATGGTGTGATAAAACCAAAATTGTTTTTAATTAATTATTTGGATACTATATTTCATTTATTGATACTTACAATTGGCGTAGCTAATTTCATATAACCACCAGATCCAAGTTTGTGATGCCTATGTTTTTCCAGTCTTTCCTTTGTTTCCTTCGATGTGTCAGGAAGCCTATGAAAAGTTTGAAATATGTTTGATTATGTACAAAGAAAGATTAATCAGTATATAATTACATTGTTGATAGTATCACATACCTTCCTTGGCCTGGTGGTTTCTTTCCTTTTTTCTTTTCAGCCTTCTCCTTTCCATCTGACACCAGGTCCTTCCACTCCCTCTCCATAATCATGGGGGGATGCTAGTACTCTTTTTTCTTCTCTAAATGTGACCTATATTGGTCCCTTGCATACTTTAGATAGGTACCAACTTTCTTAAGGACCTTGGTTCGGTTGAATGTTTTATCACCAAACAACACAACAAAATGGTTAATGAGCTCATTTTTTAAATCTTGATTTTGGGCATTCCACCATGTATGTATGGTGGGCTTGAAGAGCTCCAATATAATATCACTTAGATGTTTATAAAAAACATCATTTCCAAAAAAATGATCATGGGATCAATAGTCTAAAAAGAGTGATCAATAAGTAAATTTCAATTGGATTATATATAATAATAATGAAAACATTTTAAAGTACCTGAGACCTTCTCTATCTTTATGGGAACAAAATCCTTGGTCACCACAAGTGTGACCAAAAATGTTCCCGTACTAGTAATATGGGAAGATCCAAGAAATGCTGCTAAAATATCACCATTACTATTGGCCTTTGCATCCCTAGGTACATGTCCTGACGCATGTTCTGGCATGTGTTCTCTTCTAGAGGGTGCATTAACGAATTCCTGCATGGTATGTGTTGCTGACGCTTTAGATGAAAATATAGGCATGAATGATGGGGTCAGATGATGTGATGTATGAGTAGGAAGATCAAGATGGACACTTGTACCAACCCCTACTCCTCAGGCAGCACTTGCAATACCCTGATCATGGCCAAGAGCATAATGAGGAGGAAAATAACCCTGTAAAAACAACACATTTTAGTTCATGACATAAAAGAGTACAAAATATAAAACCATGAATGAACTTATGTTATAATTAAAGACCTCATGATAGCTTACTTGCAAGTTTTGTAATCTCTCAGTCAATATTTTAACCCTCTCTCTTATCTCATCTGTTTGAGGAACTATGAACATCAACTTAACCATTTCTTCATTGCATTTTTTTGGATCTTCTTTATTGTATCGAGAGGGTTTGCTAAATAAGCAATGTCATCATCACAAAATATTGACTGCACCTCACTATGGATGCTCTCCTCTACTACTAGTTCCTTTTCCCGATCAGTCATTTGCAATAAGAATATTAAAAACATTATCGAAATTAACCCAAAAAACTTATGAAAAAAACATAATAAAAATTTTTTCTCATATCTAATTTGTACAATTACAATGTGGTAAACCTATTAGGTAGAAGTGCCTGAAGATACATCGTGATCTGTGCTCTAGGCCAGAGCCTTCTCTGTATGATCAATGTCCCCCTGTGACAAAAATTAAATATAAAAAAATTACTGAAATGAAACCAATAGACTTATGAAAAAAAACATAAGAATAAAATGGTATATTGGAATCATTAATTGGAGGTTGGGTAAAATGGTACATAGTATGTAGCACCCCCATAGTAACTGTGTTTGTAACTAAGCGATTCAAATTCTAAGCTACAAAAATCTGAAGTGGAGTTTCATTTTCTAAATCAATATCTGTCCCCCCTTTAGTCATCTGCTCATGACGTGGATGCCGCTTCAAGGGGGTCTACTGCAATAAGAAAGAAATGTTAAACTGATATGTTTTATTATTATTGTTACAAGTATTTTATTAATTAAAAGAAAATTAGAGTGGTACTCTTTACTTGATGGGTCCACATCATGTTCCTGAACTTTTGTTATAGACTCATGCTCAACATGTTGAACACCCTCTAAATCTTGATTTGCAGTTGAAACATGAAAGGTTACATTAATTAATACACCAATTGAACTTAAATATGTTTAAGAGAACATGAGAGTGGTCCTCTTTACCTGATGGGGCCACATCATGTTCCTGATCTTCTCTAGCTTGATCATGCTCAACATGTTGATCATGCTCTACATACTCTAAAGTTGAAACACAAAAGGTTACATTAATTAATACACCAATTGCAATTAAATATGTTTAAAAGAACTTTAGAGTGGTCCTCTTTACCGGGGCCACATCATGTTCCTAATCTTCTCTAGCCTAATCATGCTCAACACATTGATCACGCTCTACATGCTCTAAAGTTGAAACACAAAAGGTTACATTAATTAATACACCAATTGCAATTAAATATGTTTAAAAGAACTTTAGAGTGGTCTTGTTTGCCTGATGGGGCCACATCATGTTCCTGATCTTCTCTAGCCTAATCATGCTCAACATGTTGATCACGCTCTACATGCTTTAAAGTACCGGGATGCACACCATGAACTTCATCTATAGGTTGTGCTCCACCCTCACCAGGCCGCATTCCAATGCCATGTGCAGTATTATCATTACTTGAATGTTTAAAACAAATAGGCATGTAATTACTTTATCGTGGAAATTAATATTGAATAGATTGCACAAGTATTCAATTTTAAATAAACTTTATTGAGTTTATTTCTTTGTGTGTCATATGTAGTGGAAGGTTGTGTTTTCCCAGTCAAGACTCTTAAGCATTCAGCCATGGCTCCATAGCCTTGCTAGAAGGAAATCTTCATATCATCTTCTATGGGAACTCTGTTGAATTTAGAGCCCTACATTTTTGCATAAGATCATGAATTTTTCTTCTATGGCGTGATAAAACCAAAAAAAAATTCAATTAATTATTTGGATACTATATTTTATTTATTGATACTTACAATTCGTGTGGCTAATTTCATATAACCACCAGAGCCAAGTTTGTGATGCCTGTGTTTTTTTAGTCTTTCCTTTATTTCCTTTGATGTGTTAGGCAACCTATGAAAAGTTTGAAATATGTTTGATTATGTATAAAGAAAGATTAATCAGTATATAATTACATTGTTGATAGTATCACATACCTTCCTTGGCTCGGTGGTTTCTTTCTTTTTTTTCTTTTCAGCCTTCTCCTTTCCATCTGACACCAGGTCCTTCCACTCCCTCTTCAAAATCATGGGGGGATGCTAGTACTTTTTGTTCTTCTCTAAATGTGACCTATATTGGTCCCTCACATACTTTAGATAGGTACCAACTTTCTTAAGGACCTTGGTTCGGTTGAATGTTTTATCACCAAACAACACAACTAAATGGTTAATGAGCTCATCTTTTAAATCTTGATTTTGGGCATTCCACCATGTACGTATGGTGGGCTTGAAGAGCTCCAATGTAATATCACTTAGATGTTTACAAAAAACATCATTTCTAGCAAAATGATCATGGGATCAATAGTCTAAAAAGAGTGATCAATAAGTAAATTTCAATTGGATTATATACAATAATAATGAAAACATTTTAAAGTACCTGGGACCTTCTCTATCTTTATGGGAACAAAATCCTTGGTCACCACAAGTGTGACCGGAAATTTTCCCGTACTAGTAATATGGTAAGATCCAGGAAATGCTGCTAAAACATCACCATTACTAGTGGCCTCTGCATCCCCAGGTACATGTCTTGATGCATGTTCTGGCATGTGTTCTCTTCTAGAGGGTGCATTAACGAATTCCTGCATAGTATGTGTTGCTGACGCTTCAGACGAAAATATAGGCACAGATGATGGGGTCAGATGATGTGATGTATGCATAGGAAGATCAAGATGGACACTTGTACCAACCCCTACTCCTTGGGCAGCACTTGCAATACCCTGATCATGGCCAAGAGCATAATGAGGAGAAAAATAACCCTGTAAAAATAACACATATTTTAGTTCATGACATAAAAGAGTACAAAATATAAAACCATGAATGAACTTATGTTATAATTAAAGACCTCATGACAGCTTACTTGCAAGTTTTGTAATCTCTCAGTCAATATTTTAACCCTCTCTCTTATCTCATCTATTTGAGGCACTATGAACATCAACTGAACCATTTCTTCATTGCATTTTTTTGGGATCTTCTTTATCGTATTGAGAGGGTTTGCTGAATAAGCAATGTCATCATCACAAAATATTGACTACACCTCACTATGGATGCTCTCCTCTACTACTGGTTCCTTTCCCTGATCAATCATCTACAACAAGAATATTAAAAACATTATCAAAATTAACCCAAAAAACTTATGAAAAAAACATAATAATAAAATTTTTTTCCCGTATCTAATTTGTACAATTACAATGAGGTAAACCTATTAGGTAGAAGCGCCTGAAGATACATTGCGATCTATGCTGTAGGCCAGAGCCTTCTCTGTATGATCAATTTCCCCCTGTGACAAAAATTAAATATAAAAAAATATTACCGAAATGAAACCAATAGACTTACGAAAAAAACATAAGAATAAAATGGTATATTGGAGTCATTAATTGGAGGTTGGGTAAAATGATACATAGTACATAGCACCCTCATAGTAACTATGTTTGTAATTAAGCAATTGAAATTGTAATCAATTAGCAACACTTCCCCTACAGTTATTGATTTTATCACACATACGAATACATGGTTTCCCTCACGCACCTTGAATATGCAATTGGGTTGCTTATTTGTTGACCCAAGTCGTGTACTATTTATAAACCCTGCAATATTCCCTGATGCTTTTGGCCTTCTGTCAATGTACATAGCCACTCCTTTATTTTGATCCTTATCTTTTAGTTGTATATAATTTGCTGACATTGCATACCTACGCATATTTTGTGTATATCGAGCCAGTTGCATCCAATCTTTGTAATTTTAATAGGGTCCAACATACTCCATCAATTTAGTAACTTTGTCATAACAGACCTTTATGACGTCCATGCAAAATAGGCCCAAACCATGTAATGACAATGGTGATATAAGATATATTCTCTCGTTGACACAAAAATCAGTGTTTATTGGAGGAAGTTCCTTGGGTACCCATTGTTTCCGTAGATGTTTGTGCCTCAAGGGAACGTCAACGTCACCTATTCTCTCATCATCATAAGAACATGACCCCCCTTCAACAAGAAAAACTTTCATGTGTTTACAAAATTTTCTTCTAATCTTTTGACCTCTAGTTGATCTCCCTCTTTTATACATACTACATGCCTCTCTCCTCTTCTCTTCCTAAATTTCCTCGCCGAGGGAAGACAGGTCTAAAAATACCTATTTGGTGGTACCTACACTCATAAGGATGTTGGATGAAGTTATTTCATGGTGATGTGATCCCAAGGTGACATTATGATTAATCTATCATTTCATCGCTAGAATTTCACAGGTTATAAGGTAATCAAGTCTTGATAGATTGCAAGCTATTGTTACTACCATCCAAATGTGTCCATCACAAATCAAATCTACTTAATGTTTTAACTCCCAAACTTTGTAAAAAGTGTTAAATGTGACTATGGTCCACTAGTTACACAACCAAGGCCTCAAATGTATTCTCTAGTTGTAATCAAAGGACTTTTTCTCTTCATTCAAGTAAATAAACTTGAAGGGAAACACCACCAAGTGGTTTATTGGATAGCTACATGACTAAAAATAGCAGCAAATTTACATTTAATTTCCATATGTCTAAGTGGTTAATAGAGAGGGAGTGTGTACTAGGCCTAGTTAAGTCATCATAAGTTTACGCTTTGGCAATAATTTTTTTTTGTCATATTAAATCTTCCTATGTCTAATTGCTAGGAGAATTTTGGTATGTTTTAAGGTAGGATGATTGATGAAAGAGCCCAAAGACTAGCCTTTCTCCATGGTATCCAGGTACACATAGCAGTAGTCTTCTCTTATACAGTTGGAAATGATTTAAAAAACTTAGCTAGGAATTATTCATTTAACCTAAGGTTTTGTCATAATGCCATCATTGGAAAAGTATGATCAAATTCTTCTATTATGAAGAATTGGTCTATGTTCCTCTAGTAATCACTATAACTGTTTGTAAGGATAAAATGACTAATTGCATCAAGTAGGAGAGAATCAAATTTGAGTTATTCAAAGATTATATTATTCTATTTATAATTTTTAAGGGTTGTGTGTGGAGGAGGTTATCACTACCAAGAAGGGAGGAGACCTTTCCTTGTATTATTTTATAATTTTCATTATTCTTATTTATTTTACACTTACATTTACAAATACACATACATATACATTTATTGTTTTCATTTATTTCTCATGTAGTAAAATAGTTTGATTGATTTCATATTATATGTGTTGAAGACTTTACAATTTCAATTACATTAATTTATGGATATGTTGTATCTATAACACTACAAAACCATATGCTCTTTGCATTTACACTTGCATTTAGAAATACGCATTTATGTACATAGATATATATTTCTTTAATGATATGTTGCATTTATTGTTCTAGGAGAGCATATAGTAATTGCATTTACATTTACATTTAAAAATACATACATACATACATACATACATATATATATATATGTACATGTGTGTGTATGTATATCATTTATATTCAATGTTCAGAAACAACCCATTAGGTCTGCACATGGATAAAAATTCATTAAATCATATTTCCCATACATGTTTTGTTGAAACCTAGGCTTGAACCTCTCATTTCACATGCTTTTCTTCACAAAACTATTGAGGATAATAGCTATACCTTCTTTATTTCTCATCCTACGCCCTATTCATGCATCCTAAAATTACAACAGTACCCATGGGGCCTCTTACACAAGCTACAGTAATCAAAAAAAGTGTAAGAGCCCCTTTATATCATGTTTGGACTACAAAACACTCAAAAATAGGGTAACTTAGATTATGATTTGCTGGTGAGTTGTATGGAAAAAATCATTAGCACCAACTCATTCTTGGAGTCTTTTGAAAGAGAAGCGAACTGGGTGGCAGTTAAGTACAAACCTTATAGTGTCAAGGTGAATAAGGTGATCAATTTTTATTGGCCAACTGATGAAGAGTACTAGAAATGGGTAAATGTATATTTAACTAAGGAAGAGTGAAAATGAGTAAGCTGCTAACGGTTGACAAATCAGCTATTGCAGTTACAACAGATTCTAGTTTTGTTTTTTGGTGATAGTCTAGGTGCGGAATTCTTGAATTTTTTTGTTGCTACATCAACCATTCTCAACAGGCATGATGAACAAGAAGATTCTTTGGGGAGATTGTTGTTGTAACAATTTTTTGGAATATCACAAGGCGGTCCAATTGGCTGGTGACATGTGTGCTTTCTGGCCCGATGCTTTTTTTCTCTTTCTTTTTCTATAAGAAGGATTTCAAGGCTAGAAGTACGGGTTAGCAAGTTAGATATTTTTGGTAAAGTTTAGATGAAGTTGTAGAGAAAATTGTAAAGTATGATGGTTTTAGAGAAAATGCAATTTAGGTTTTGAGTCATTCTGTAGTAGGTTTTGAATTCATGGGGATTTGATGTTTTATGACAATACTGTAATTTGAATTAATATGATTAATTTGAACTCGTGTCTCTCCATTGTACAAGCATATCTGAATTTTGAATAAAATGATCAAGGGTTGTTTCTTTCATCTCACTGTTGTGGTGTGTATGATTCTTGTTTTAGGTTTAATTCAAGGAATTAATTAAAATGCTTGAATGGGATTGTAGGTGGATATGTTCTGTATAAGGATTTGATAAGTTGTATTTGGTTAGAATACATATTGATGAGATTTTAAAGCAATGTTATCAAGGATCTTATATGTTATGTGTTAAATCTATCATAAACCCTTAGGTGCTTATAAATTTGACTCCTCCAATGGATATATGGCACTGATCTAAGTTGTACTTATTCATATGGTTCAAGATTTGTTTTCCTTTACCTAGAGCTTGCTACAAATTGAAAATCAATGACTATCTTATACTGTGAAATGTTGTTGTAGTTATCTCACGCTCCAAATAGTTGATATTATTGATAAACGACCAATTCTATTTGATATTATCCTATTATGTTGAGCTATTAAATGAGATTATCTGTTGTTGTTAATGTTGTTTATGATGATGGTGGAGAGGTTGTAAACACATTAAAGGATCACCCTCCCGTATCTCTTGCATTCAAAGTGTAGGAGGTCTTTCAAATCTCCTCGCCACCGGTCCGTGTCCTAAGAACCTTTATTGGAATTGGCAATTCCATAGGTAGATTAGAAGATCAGCCTGCTTACCGTAAAAACAACCAACACCTTGTATATGTTTGTGGTGGAGGTATTAAAGAAGAATTGTATGCCTCTATTTCCATTCATTAGATCTACCTTATCCTAGCATATACTTGGGCTAGGTCTACAATTGCTTCAAACTCATGCGATGAAGGTTATGTGTGATGAAATCCTAGACCTCAACCAAGATGCGGGTAGATTATGGGAGTTTTTCCAAGACCTGAGGCTGGTGGATAAAAATGTGAAAGACTAAGCTATTTTATTTTTTCTATCTTATCTTATACCATTTTACGAGAATGGGGGTGCCAATGTACGAGAAGATCTTTGGAAACTAGGCATGAAAATTGAAGGTTAAAGAGAATGGGGGTGCCAAACTTATAGTACTCATTACCACTTGGTTGTCGATTTTCCCTGAGTGCCCTTAACCTCATCGTTGGTGATGGTATTGACCTTGTTTTCACTCCTCCAAACTCTTCCTTGGTGCTGATATTGACCTTGTTTTCACTCCTCCAAACTCTTCGTCAGCACTGGTATTGACCTTGTTTTAACTCCAAACTCTTCCTCGGCATTGGTATTGACCTTGTTTTCACTCCTCCAAACTCTTCCTCGATGTTGATATTGACCTTGTTTTCACTCCTCCAAACTCTTTGTTGGCGCTGGTATTGACCTTGTTTTAACTCCAAACTCTTCTTTGGTGCTGGCATTGACCTTATTTTCACTACTCCAAACTCTTCCTCTACGCTGGCATTGACCTTGTTTTCACTACTCCAAACTCTTCCTCGGCGCTGGCATTGACCTTGTTTTCACTAATCCAATCTCTTCCTCAGCACTGGTATTGACCTTCCACTTCTCCAATTTGACGAGCTACAACCTGGTTTCGTTAGGTTTTACAATATGTTAATTAAGTTCAAAATTTTGGCACCATTTAGCTAGGTTTTAATATTCTACAATATAGTTAAGTATATATTTAGCTATATTTTACATAATAAATAATATAATTATTCAACTTATTATAATTATATATTATATTCTTTAACAAAATTATTAAATACATATAAAATTATTATAATTAATAATTAATAATAAGTATATTTTTATATAATACAAATTATAATTAATATAATATATATTTAATATAATAGTAATATATATTAATATGAGAGAGAGAAACTAAAATTTGATTGGTTGTTTCATGTCAATAATCCAAGTTGGGATGGTGCATGTGTCCTTGGGGAGTTATGCTCAAGGTAGCATGCCATTTGATTAAAGATATGATAGTTCTCCTTTAAGACCTCTTCAATGTACCTATTGCACACCTAAGGAGACAAAGATAAATATATATAGGGAAGAAAATATAGAGAGAGAGTGAGATAATGACAAACATACAAATAGAAAAGGAGACAAAGAGATAGAGAGGGGTAGAGAGATAAAGAGATAAGGATGAATAGATAGAGATATAGGGAGGGTGATTGATATATCTCTCCCTGTCGCTCTCTATATCTCCCACTATTTATGTCACTCCTGCCTCTTCCCCCCTCTATCTATTGAGCTATATGTCCCTCTCCCCCCTTTCTCTCTCATTCACTCCATCTCTCCCTCCATCTCTCCTACTCTATATCTCTATCTCTATTTCTCTTTTTATCTCCCTCACTCCTCTCTCTATCTCTTCTATCTATATCCCTTTCAATCCCTCCCCCTCTCTATCTCCCCCTCTCTATCTCTCACCATCTCTTCCCCCCATCCATTGACTCTCTATCTCCACCTATCTTCCTTTCTCTTCCCATATATATCCATCTCTCTTTCTCTTCCCATATATCTCTTTCTCTTCCCATATATTTAACTAAGAAGCCATGCAAGCATACAATAGTATATGTTGGTAAAACTATAATAGTGTTTTATTAAACTATAAGTAACACTTATCTTTCTAATGTCAAGCCTTCTTATAAAACTAGTGTTTTATTAAACTATAAGTAGATTGTCACCACTCTTCATCCAACATGTAATGCCAAATGTAGCAATTGTTTTGTTACTTTTGTCAAGTTTCATTAACCAAGCTATTTACTAGGTTGAATAAAGTTGTGTTATGACCCTTCATCTCTTCAAAATAATTAGACAGTATTAGTGAGATCAGGAAGGGGAGAAAAATAAACTCCTTCAAAATAGGGGTAGTTGTGGGTTTGTTGGTTTTCTTTGTATACTATATACTTAGTTCCTCTAGGATAAATAAGTAACTTTAGATCATTTTCTTAGTTGTGTATCCTAACTAATATAGAGTAAGCTTTTTCATTTTAATTGAATACTACATAATAGTTTATGTATTGAAAGAATTATTTCCATTCTTTGTAGTTTTTACATTGGAATACAAATCATATTTAATGTTTGAAATAAAAGCTTCATAACCCATCTATTCAAATCATAATTAACCTATCAAAAAGGAAATAGGAATTTTCTAAAGAAAAGAACACTTGACCCAATCATAAGTGTATGGCCTTCGAAGAAAGGAGTGATCCACCTTAGCAATAACAACTACCTGATTTAGACCTGGGTATGTGTAGGATCATGATGGGCCAAAAAGTGGCAACATGAAAAAAGGAGCATTTTGAACTTGCCAAAAAACATGAAAATCCTGAGTTGACTTTTTTTTTGGGTTGGCTATTAGTACATTTCTCCATAGCAATGCCCAAGCCAAAGTACTACAAATTAGATATCCAATTTTTTTTGGATATCTAATTTGTGTCTAATATGTAATTTGAATAAAATTTTAAAATGTAATATTTTGGTGTTATAAATTGAATATCTGATCTAAATCAAATATCCGATCTAAATCAGATATCCAATTTTTTCACACATATACTGAAGAGTAATTAGGAGGCGGAGGGTGGGAAAGAGAGAGAGAGAGAGAGGGAGAGAGAGGGAAAGGGGGAGAGAGAGAGAGAGGGAAAGGGAGAGAGAGAGAAAGCGAGAGGACAAAGAGAGGGGGAGAGAGAGAATTGGGAGGGGGAAGGGAGAGAGAGAGAGAGAGAGGGGGAAAGGGAGAGGGAAAATGAGAGAGAGCGGGGGGAAAGGGAGAGAGAGATATATATAGAGAAAGAATTAGGAGGGGGAAGGGAAAGGGGAAGAGGGGAAGAAGGGGAGAGGTAGAGAGAGAGAGAGGGAGAGAATTAGGAGGGGGAAGGGAGATGGGAAGAGTGTTGGGGGTAGAAGATAGAAGGTTTAAGGGTTTAGGGTTGAGGGTTTAGGGATGACAGGGTAGGAGGGAGAGACTTGAGAGAGAGAGAGGGAGGGAGTGGGAGAGAGATAAAGGAAGGAGGGTTAAGGGTAGAGGGTAGAGGGTTTAAGGGCTAAGGGCTTAGGGTTAAGGGAGAGAGATAGGAATGAGTGAGTGAGTGAGAGAGAGACCCAAGAGAGGAGAGGGGGTAGGATATTGAAGATACTTGAGAGATAGAGAGAGGGAGTGGGAGGCTATGGTAGAGGGTAGATGGTTTAAGGGTTTAGGGTTAAGGGTGGAGGGGAGAGAGATAGAGGGAGGAGGAGTGAGAGAAATACCTAAGAGAGAGGGAGAAGGTAGGAGGAGAGACTCTGAGACAGAGTGAGTGAGTGGGAGTGAGTGAGAGAGAGAGAGACCCAGAGGGAGTGGTACTAGGAGGGAGAAACTTGAGAGAGAGAGAGAGATAAAGGAAGGGAGGGTAAAGGGTAGAGGGTAGAGGGTTTAGGGTTTAGGTTTAGGGCTAAGGGAGAGAGATAGATGGAGTGAGTGAGTGAGACCTAAGAGAGGGAGAGAGGGGTAGGATATTGAAGATACTTGAGAGAGAGAGAGAGAGGGAGTAGGGAGAGAGAGTGAGGGAGGAGGGAGGGTTAAGGGTGGGAGGGGAGAGAGATAGAGGGAGGGAGGAGTGAGAGAAAGACCTAAGAGAGGGAGAAGGTACTCAGGGAGAGACTTGAGAGAGAGTGAGTTAGTGAGTGAGTGAGAGAGAGAGACCTCAGAGAGGGAGTGGTGCTAGGAGGGAGAGACTTGAGAGAGAGAGAGATAAAGGAAGGGAGGGTAAAGGGTAGAGGGTAGAGGGTTTAAGGGTTTAGAATTTAGGGTAGAGGGAAGAGATATAGAGGGAGTGAGTGAGTGAGAGAGAGACCTAAGAGAGGGAGAGGGGGTAGGAGGGATACATGGTTAAGGGTAGAGGGTAGAGGGTTTAAGGGTTTAGGGTTATGGGTAGAGGGGAGAGAGATAGAGGGATTCAGTGAGAGAGAGAGGGAGGGAGTGGGAGAGAGATAGAGAGTAGAGGGTTACGGGTAGAGGGCATAAGGTAGAGGGTTAAGGGTGGAGGGGAGGGAGATAAGATTGAGTGAGTGAGTGAGTGAGAGAGAGAGACTTGAGAGAGGGGGTAGGAGGGTGAGACTTGAGAGAGAGAGGGAAAGAGGGAGGGAGTGGGAGAGAGATAAGGGGTAGAGGTTTTAAGGGCCTAGGAGTTCCATGGGTTAAGGGTCTAGGGCTTAGGAAGAGGGGAGAGATAAAGGGGGGAGAGAGAGAGAGAGAGAGAGAGAGAGAGAGAGAGAGAGAGAGAGAGAGAGAGAGAGAGAGAGAGAGAGAGAGAGAGAGAGAGAGAGGGAGAGGAGTATAGGAGGGAGAGACTTGAGAGAGAGAGAGGGTAGAGGGTTTAAGGGTTTGGGGTTTAAGGGTTAATGGTTTAGGGTTTAGGGTTATGGGTAGTGATGGAACTTCAAATTTTTGTTTTGTATTCTATTTTATCTTGCCTTGTGTCTCTAGTCATCTATGGTGTTTCAGAAAAGCCTAAGGATGGGATTTTACCTTCGTCTTCATGTAAAACCCTAGTGTTCATCTTACACCTTGGATGGGATCTATTTGGCTGTTACTTTTTGGGAAGGCTTTAAAATGACTTAATCCCCATCGCTTTGTACGTCTAGGCTGGGC
This sequence comes from Sequoia sempervirens, assembly GCA_007258455.2. Classification (NCBI taxonomy): domain Eukaryota; kingdom Viridiplantae; phylum Streptophyta; class Pinopsida; order Cupressales; family Cupressaceae; genus Sequoia; species Sequoia sempervirens. The sequence continues at coordinate 18,147 of VDFB02105729.1, read as the reverse complement.
CCCCTTTTGTTTTATTGTTTTATTTTCTTTGCTTAACTTTATTTTTCCTAAGTCTTTTGTTGGTCCCATGTTCCCTCATAAACTTATGTCATTGTTTGTCGTCGACCTAGTGATGTTCCCTTATTCCTTTAGGGGAGAGGGCCCAGTAGTCATGTAGGCTAACTTTCTCAGCATGTAGCAATTGATTGGAATATCATAGAACCTTTATTTATTTTTTGAAATGTAGACTGGTCTCTTATTTATCTATAACTAAGGTTTGGAGGTGCGACTCATCATGCAACTTGCTACATCGGCAGATCTTTTTAGAAGTGTATAAAATTTGACTTTTTAAAGGTTCGACCAAAACTTAATCATGGAACCCCTAATAGTTGAACCAAAAAAATATCATTTGTTGCTTGTAGAATATGATATTTTTATTTAAATTAAAAATAATATACAGCCTAAGTGGACCAAATACTTATTGATAACCATAAATATTTGATATCTCTACCTTTTATATTCAACACATATGGACTAATAGTTGAACACAAAAAATCTATTTGTTGTAATAAAAACAACACATAATGATTTAAAATACAACTTATATTGAACAAAAATGGACCAATAGTTGAACACTAAAACTTTTTGAAAATCCTTCACATTTAATGGGAAAATACATGTTATTTATTGTGCTCACCTTTTATATTTGTGATAGGACAAACTATTAATATAAAATTATCCAATGCTTGTACATTGCTACCCTAATTGTTGTACACAAGAACAATATTTTTTCACTATGATAACAATACTTGTTTAAATGAGTGTCTTATTTTATTAAATGAGCATTTTATTTTTTAAATGATATACTTATAGTGGAGAGTTATGATATTTTATTTGAAACAAAAAAATACTTATTTCACTTCTTTGTGAGTGTATTTATGTTTTTTTCATATAACATTTAGAGGTTCTCATGTGTTCAAGTATGGGTCCATTTTTTATCAACATTTAGTTTTTTCTTTATTTACATTTGGACTATTTATTTACAATATATAGTATAAATATGTGGTAAGACTGGGTATTATCATCATGATTGAGTGCACCCTCTCCCCTAATAAATGTTTTTATTTTGCACCCCGCACAAATACTAGTCCCTCTCCCCTGTAAGGGAAAATTGGGGCATCTCAGAGAAACCTCCAAGAATAGTAGTGCCTTCAGTAACTTTAATTTCATTAGGTTGCCTCAAAGACACGTACTACAATGTCCTAAAGTGGAAACAGACACAGTTAATTTCCACATTAATCCTTCTGAGAGAATCACATGTAAATTTAACAAGCAATGACAGATTCTAGAAACAGAATCAACACAGATGAAAGATAAGACATAAATCAGAACACAAAGATTTATGTTGGGAAAATCCTCTCAGATAAAAAACCCCACACTCCAAAGATTGAGCCATTGTATTATTCAGCAATAGAACGGTTACAATACAAATTCAAGCTCATAGCCTCTTCAGAGATTCATCTTGTTCATTCTGGAAACAACTGGTAGCAAACTCAACATGAGAGATCAACCATGGCACTCATGGTCAGGAGAGATTACAGTTGAAAAACCTACTTCTCTCTTCTCCTCCTTTGGCCTCATGGCCTTGGCCTTTCAACCAGCCACATGGCCCTCTCTGTTAGCTCTCTCACTTCTCCTTCGGCTCTCATGCACTCTCTGCTCTATAATATAGAACGTATAATGCATACATATATGCATTCATTATTCAATAGGCTCTCTGTGAATCAGTTCAAGATCACAAAACAATAATCTCCAACTCAACATCATTATTATCATAGATGTTTCCATTCTGGTGTATATTTTTCCTTGCAGATAGTTCAAGCAACTACTGTAAAAGTCCAACTACCAACCATTTGAATATCACTTCCTCTGATTGGTCCATGAGCCACCATATAGGATAGTCTTCACTTGATCAGCAATGATAAACTTGTGTCACATGTCAGGGAGACACTAACCATGTCTCCCTGATGCCACAAGACTAGATAGTCATTGTCGCCAAGAGTTATCACTATCGGCAAGATGTTACACTGAGTCTAGAAAGCTATCGCTAAGACTTGTTTCTCTTCCCAAGACATCATACTGAAGTTCCCAAGTCACATTGACCTCAACATTCTCATCGGCGAGACAATTGCCATTTGATGAGACATCATATCGATGTTCAAAGGTCACTTTGAAATTCCCAACAGTTGGCAAGACTTACCGCCTTCACTGAGAGATCATACCGAGCCTTTATGTTTCTCCGATGACTCCATTCGCTAGGAGTCTCACCGAAAACACCCGATCACATGTTTCTTTGTCAGCCAGACATACCGTTGTCACCAAGAGGTTACATCGAGCCTCTTATGTTACACCAAAGTCCACACAACCATCGGCGAGACCATCGCAGTTCGCCAAGACTTCATACCGAAGTCTTCAAGTCATGCTGAGAAGAACACTCATCGGCAAGACTTACCGCTCTCACCAAGACATCCCACCAAGCACTTCATGTCATACCAAGTCGGCAAGACAATTGTCTTTCACCAAGACCTCACATCGAGCACAACATGTCATACCGAGTTGGCAAGACAATTGTGTTTCACCAAGACTTTACACCGAGCATCACATGTCATGCCGAGGACCTTTTACTATTGGCGAGACTCGTCGCTTTCACCAAGACTTCAATCCGAGCACCAACACCCTAATATTTTTTTTATTTTGTAGAGGGACAAGTTCACATGGCCATAGATCAATCGTCGTGTGATCTTAGTCGTTCCCCGCCATCCCATGATGACCCCACCAGTTGATCACAATATCATGGGAGAGCACCACATGTATTGGGACCTCTCCCCTAATAAATGTTTTTATTTTGCAGAGGGACAAGTTTGCATGGCCGTAGATCAATCATCGTGTGATCTCAATTGTTCCCCACCATCTCGCGATGACCCTACCAGTTGATCGCGATATCATGGGCGAGCGCCACGTGTAATGGGCCCTCTCCCCTAATAAATGTATTTATTTTGCAGAGGTACAAGTTCGCATGGCCGTAGATCAATCGTCGTGTGATCTTAGCCGTTCCCTGCCATCTCGCGATGACCCCACCAGTTGATTGCGATATCACGAGCGAGCGCCACGTGTCTCATCTAGTGAAGCCGAAGGAATGATAAATACTTTGATACATCTTTAATACATTATGTTGTGGGTTACTAAAGTAGTTATAATATGCACATGTTTTAAATCAACAGGGATGTTATAATCCCAGTAGAAAGGTACTCGATGGTTAATAACAAGGCTAGCGACTGTGTTGAATGAAAAGGATTGCCGATGGTTGAGATCCATGGTTGTCGGCCATCGCGTGATCAAAAGTTGTGAGGCCTTTATTGATTGCAATATCACAGGCGAGCGCCACATGTCTCATCCGGTGAAGCCGAAGGAATGATAAATACTTTGATGTGTCTTTAATACATTATGTCACGGGTTATATTTATTAATGTCTTAATATTAGTTTATAAATTGAACATTAATTATAAATATTTTAAAATAAATTAAGTATTTCAATCTAAAATTTTAATAGTTGACATTACAAATAAAATAAAACTAAATTATAATTTTTAAAATTCATAAAATATTTATTATCTATTTAGTTTTACTAATTATCTAATACAATTAAATTAAATATTAATTGTAAATTAATTAAACAATTATTAATTAGAATTTTAGAATAAATTAAGAAATAAGATCTATATAAAATCTACTTTTCTATTTTTTTTCTTTGTGTCCAAATCATTTCATTTTCTAAAATTATACTAAATTCTAGATATCATAATTAAACACAAAAATTTATTCTATTTTAATCCTAACCCTAGTTAAACCCTAACCCTATTTGGACTCTAACCCTTACCCTAATTGAACACTAAATCTAATTGTAATTGACCACTAAGCATAATTGAATTCTATACCTAACCCTAACCCTAACTGTAACTAAACCCTAAACCTAACTCTAATCAAACCCTAACCCAAACCTACTTGATTCATAATCCCATCCCTAACCCAAACCCTAATTGAACTTTAAAACCAACCTTAATTAAGTATTAACCCTAATTGAACATTTATTGAACACTAGTCCTAATTGTACCATAACCCTAACTTTGAACTACAGTTGAACTCTAATCCTAATTGAACCTTAACCCCAACCATAACCTTAACCTTGACCCTATTTGAACTCTTATTGAATTCATAACCTTAATTAAACCCCAACCTCATGCTCAATCCTAACCCAAATTGAACATTAATTGAACCCTAAAGCTAACCCTAAGTGAACACTAATCCTAATTGAACTCTAACTTTTTAGTTGAAAATATTAAAGTGCCTTAGATTTTCCCATTCATCGTCATTTATCATTCAATTCCTAATAGAACTCCAAAAATTTATACTTTTATAATGTTTTAATACACACCTAATATTAGGGTTTAGGAGTTTAAGGGTTAAGGGTTTAAGGGTTTAAGGGTTTAAAGTTTAAGGGTTAAGGGTTTAAGGTTTAGGGTTAAAGGTAGAGGGGAGAGAGATAGAGAGAGGAGTGAGAGAGAGAGAGACCCGAGAGAGGGAGAGGGGGTAGGAGGGAGAGACTTGAGAGAGAGAGAGAGGGAAGAGGGTTTAAGGGTTAAGGGTTTAGGGTTATGGGCAGAGGGAGAGAGATAGAGGGATTCAGAGAGAGAGGGAGGGAGGGGAGAGAGATAAAGTAACGAGGAGGGTAGAGGGTTTAAGGGTTAAGGGTAGAGCGAGAGAGATAAGAGTGAGTGAGAAAGAGAGGGAGAGGGGGTAGGAGGGTGAGACTTGAGAGAGAGGGAAAGAGGGAGGGAGTGGGAGAGAGATATGGGGTAGAGGGTTAAACGTAGAGGGTAGAGGGTTTAAGGGTTTAGAGTTTAAGGGTGGAGGGGAGAGAGATAGAGGGAGGGGAGGAGTGAGAGATAAACCTAAGAGAGGGAGATGGAGTGGATATTGAAGATACGAGAGAGAGAGAGAGAGGGAGGGAGTGGGAGAGATATAGAGGAGGAGGGTTAAGGGTAGAGGGTAGATGGTTTAAGGGTTTAGGGTTAATGGTGGAGGGAGAGAGATAGAGGGAGAGAGTAAGGAGTGAGTGAGTGAGTGATTGAGTGAGTGAGTAAAGAGAGAGAGAGAGACCTAAGAGAGGGAGAGGGGGTAGGAGGGAGAGACTTGAGATAGAGTGACTGAAAGGAGAGAGAGAGAGATACTTGAGAGAGGAGTGGTGCTAGGAGAGAGAGACTTGATAGAGAGAGAGGGAGGGAGTGGAAGAGAGATAGAGGGATATAGGGTTAAGGGTAGAGGGTAGAGGGTTTAAGGGTTAAGGGTTTAGGGTTATGGTTAGAGGGGAGAGAGATAGAGGGATTCAGTGAGAGAGAGAGGGAGGGAGTGGGAGAAAGATAGAGAGTAGAGGGTAGAAGGTAGATGGTTAAGGGTAGAGGGGAGTTAGATAAGAGTGATTGAGTGAGAGAGAGAGAGAGAGAGACCTGAGAGAGGCAGAAGGGGTAGGAGGGTGAGACTTGAGAGAGAGAGGGAAAGAGGGAGGGAGTGGGAGAGAGATAAGGGGTAGAGGGTTAAATGTAGAGGGAAGAGGGTTTAAGGGTTTAGGAGTTTAAGGGTTAAGGGTTTAAGGTTTACGGTTAAGGGTTTAGTGTTTAGGGTTTAAGAGTAGAGGGAGGCACATAGAGGGAGTGAGCGAGAGATATATAAAGACCTAAGAGAGGGAGAGGGGGTAGGAGTGAGAGACTTGAGAAAGAGAGAGAGGGTAGAGGGTAGAGGGTAGAGGGTTTAAGGGTTTGGAGTTTAAGGGTTAAGGGTTTGGTGTTTAGGGTTATGGGTAGAGGGGAGAGAGATAGAGGGATTCAGTCAAAGACAAAACCCCAACCTTATGATTTTTCCAATACCATAAAAGACTAGTAACATAAGACAAGATAGGAAAGGAACATAAGATAGGACAGAAAAGGACATATTCAAAAGATGCAACATACTGTGTTGATATGTCCTTCAATCTTCTTAAGAAGATCCATGATCTGTTTATGAAGGAAGTGACTTCATAGATGCATCAAGTTCAATTATGCATCTTTTAAAGAATGAAGAAGAATTTCAAGTTGTTGTCAAGCCCCTCTCACCATAACCCTATTGGACAGTCACACATCACATAGGAACGTGAGTTGTTAGGTCACCCACATATGTGACAAGTGGTTGTCCAATAAAGATAAAATGAGGAGACTATGTGTATTTATTACACATAACAAATGAAGAGCAATGGTTGAATCAAGGTCATGATACAAGTACAAGGACAACACCTTTGCAAGAGCTACAAGAGGCAAAGGGGATTGATATTATTCATTCATGGGTGTACTGGTGAAAGTGAATGCAATAGGTAAAGTTCATTGTCATTGATAAGGACAACCAACAATGCATGCTATAATGGTCTCATGAAGGACAACAACAAAAAAAAATCTAAAGTTGCACAAGGCTCTATTCAAGGTCTTCACAATCAAACATTAGGTGAACAAGTTGCCAGATAACATTAAATGCATGATGTTTTAAGGAAAGGAATAAAAGGAAAATACATTCAAGAAACATCAACTCTAGTTGACATAGATAATATGCCTATTGAAAACATGTCAATACAAGAGGTTTATGACAACAATAGAACCCTCATATCATGTGATCAAGATACAATTTCTATGCTCATAACCTTTCATGTAGGGGTTTTGGTCATCATGATTGATCCAACATGGATCATGATTGCATACAAGAAACAAAAAGTTACAAATGACAATTAAGCAGTTATGATTCAGGAGAGGTCTCATTTTGGAAGACAAGGCCATAGTACAAGTGTATATGAACAACAACTATGAGGTTATGCTACAAGACAACCATGCAGGTTCATGTTGGACATCAAGCATTACAATGGTACAAGTGCATATGAACAACAATCAACAATCAGTAACAAGTAGTGAAGGAAGCAAAGCATAGTTGTATTTTTACCTTTTCATACCATTGATCATTCATTCCAGCAATAGGCTATAATAGTGAAGGCATATACTTGCACAGGGGTGTTTTAATGAAGATATTCAACATAAAAACCATAATAAATCATGGTGCTTCAAGGGAACAGAGCATAGTCATGAATAAGAGAAGTACCATTAAAGGCTACAGGTTTGTCTTCATGTTATCTATGAATTTGAAAAAATAAATCTACACTAGGTGACAACATGACTATAGCCATGAAATGGATTGCAGTGAGATAAATAATATAAATGGTTGTTGCCACTATCTCATTTTCTCTTTGGATAGTCATTACTAAGTCCTAACAAGTGAATAGCAAAGGGATAGGTGTCAATAATATACCTTTATTTGACAAGTCCTAGACTTTTGGTGATCTCATTGACCCAATAAGGCATTGCCTAGAAATCATTTCATATCTTTTTGACAAAATCAAAAGGAGGATTGATGTATCCAATTGTAAGAAGAGAGCAATGTCCAAGGGAGGGGTAGTACCATCATCTTAGGTACCACTGCTGCAAGATGATAAGTGACAATCCTTGTGTTTGTATGCATGCGGGTCCTAAAGCATACTTTGGGTAAGGTGCATTCATGGCATCTTTTGGTGAAAGGTTTCCCAAGCATGAGCAAAGATCCAGTGTTCCATCAGGATATGTTGGAATACTTATACACTAATCCATCCCCTAGGGTGTTTCCTCGCATCAAAACCAATCCCTTCTTCCTATCATTTGTTGACAAGGGAAATTAATTAAAATGCTTAAATGGGATTATAGGCGGATATGTTCTGTATAAGGATTTGATAAGTACTATTGGGTTAGAATACATATTGATGAGATTGCAATGCAATGTTATCAGGGATCATATATGTTATGTGTTAAATATGTCATAAATCCTTGAATAATTATGAATTTGACTCCCACAATGGATATATGGCATTGATCTAAGTTGTATGATTCAGTATTTGTTCGTCTTTACCTAGATCTTGCTAAAAATTGCAAACCAATGACCTATTTTATCTTGGGATTTTGTTGTAGTTATCTCATGCTCCAAATAGCTAATAATGTCGATGAATAGCCAATTCTATTCGATATTATCCTATTATGTTGAGCTATTAAATGAGATTATCTGTTATTGTTAATGTTGTTTATGATATTGGTGCAGAGGTTGTAAACACATTAAGGGATCTGATGAGCAACATATTGACTAAATTTGGATGTCCAGAAAGGATTGTGTCAGATAATGCAATGTGTTTTAGATCTGAGGAATACATAGATTTTTGTGAGAAGCATGGCATCCAAATTTCTTATTCATCACCATACTACCCATAGGGAAATGGAAAAGTAGAGTCAAGCAATAAAAGCTTGATGAAGATTATTAAAAGAATCCTAGATTAGAATAAAAGGGCTTGGGATTCTAAGCTGAGATTAACACTCTGGGAAGATAGGGCAACTGTGAAGAAGGAAATAGGTTGTGCCCCATTTGACTTGGTTTATGGGATAAATACCAGGTTTCCCCAAAATAAATTAATGGAAATGTATAAGTTTTTCCAGATGTATGATAATGAAATTGATGATGAGATGCAATTGAGAGTGGAAGCTCTTATAGAATTAGATGAAACCAGGAGAGAAGCCCAAAAGAGAAATGCAAAGTTGTAGTTGAAAGTAAAGAATCTATATGACAAGAGGGCAACTGCAAGGAGTTTCAAAGATGGAGATTTGGTTTTAATGTGGAATGCCAGACTGGAAGATAAAGGGAAACATGGGAAATTTGATGCAATCTAGTTGGGTCCATTTTTGATTAATGGTAAGTGGGGTGAAGATTCATAATTCCTCCAAGATATGACAAGAGATCTTTTGGAACTTCCAGTTCATGGAAAGTTCTTGAAGTTATACTTCACTTGAAGCATTCTTTTCCATGAACAATAGTTTAGGTTTGTATATTTTGTATATATTTTGTACATAGTTGGGGTTGTTTTGTCCGAATAGTCCCTTTTTGGTCATCTTTGCATCTTGGTCTGCTCTACCTAAGATTCTGGATTCTCACTTCATTCCAGTGGAATGAATGTCCCCAACTGGAGCCACTAATGGAGCTTTAGTATTTTTCTCCTTGTTTTTCACTCATGCCTTGCCTTATGTCTCAGGTCTTTCATGGTGTTCAAGTTTTCTAAGGGTTGGGGTTTTAGCTTTGTCTTCATGTAAAACCCTAATGTTTATTTCATGCTTTGGCTAGGTTCTATTTCACTGTTACTTTTGATGGGGTTTTAAAACAACTTATGTCATATCGGTTCATCTAGGCCGAGTCCCTTTGATTTTAATACTTTATTTCCTCTGCAGGGTTTTATTTCCTAAGTCTTGATTGGCCCCATGTTTTATCTTTTAAAAAACAATTTATGTCATTGTTTACCATTGGCCTAGTGATGTCCCCTCGTCCTTTTTAATGAATGTTCTATTTTGCAGAAGGGATCGAATTCACGCTACTTTTGATCAAATTTCCTTCGGATATCAATGGTTGCTCGCCATCGTGTGATTGGAAGCTACAAGATTTTTACTGATTGTGATATCGCAGGCGGGCACCACGTGTCCTTCTGGGGGATGAAATTGTGCGATCGCTAATCAACTACCATTTGATCTCAGCTGTTCCCCGCCATCCCATGATGGCCCCACCATCGATCGCGATATCACATGCGGTCGCCATGTGTCTCATCTGATGAAGCCAAAAGAATAAAGGAAATACCATGGAACATTAATCCGGCCTTAAATACATTAAAAGGTGGGTTACTAAAGTGCTCTTAAGATGCACGTGATTCAAATCAACGGATGTGTTATAATCTTGATGGAAAATTTTCTCGAGGGTTAATGATAGGGCTGATGACTATGTTGAAGGAACGAGATCATTGATGCTCAAAATCTACGGTTGCTCGCCATTGCGTGATTCGAAGTTGCAGAATTTTTACTAATTGTGATATCATGGGCAACCACCACATGGACTTCCTTCACCACATATGGTATCGTGAGCCCCTTATGGCCATGTTGGTGATTGTGTCAGCTTGTTTTGAAGGTAGTCGATGATTTGATCAAAATGAAGGATCGACGGCTCGAATTTAAATCTACATCAAATATGGTTGAAGCCGTTCTTGCAATGTGTGAGTGATCTTTAATGGTGGATGAGACATTTACTGGCATAATTTGATCAAAATAAAATAAATTCTCCTGCTTATGTGTGTCACAAAGCATTCAGGTATTTTGCGAAGCAGTTTCAGAGTCAAGAGCAAGGTTGTGAACCCTGACAATCAGAATTTGGGAGTTCTGCGAAAAGAGTCGTGAGTTAATTTTTGTGTTTCCTGGTCACTATGTGCATGAATTAAGGAAAATATTTGTTGTACTTATCATAGGGCTTGTTGATAAATGTTTTATGGCTATAGTTTATTTAAATTGTGAGAAACTACAATATTTTTTTCTGTAATTTCATCTCTGGTCAGTCCTAGCTATTTGAAGTGTGAAGTTATAACAAGCCCTAGTTTGTCCGAGATGGCACCACCCAAGCAATATTCTGGCTAGATTGACTATTTAAAAAGAAACCTGTATGATGATTTCCTAGATCAATTTCCCTTGTCAACGAATGATAGAAAGAAGGGATTGGTTCTGAAGCGAGGGAAAATCTTAGGGGAGGGGTTAGTATACAATTGTTCCAACATAGCTGATGCTAGGGTTCCTCTCACAGGTTTGGAAATGTTCAAATTGTGGTATGGACAGAGAAACTTGCCTCACCATTTTTCAAATGGATGGATGTATGATATGGGGAAGCTGGTGGTACCGAATGTTTTCCCTAATGTAGACCTGCTTAGGGCAGTAGCTGCAAGATATGACCCTGTCACATGGGTAATTAGGGATAATGATGGAAAGGTTTTGTTAAGCATTAACAGAGATGATATTCAATAGAATTTTGACTTGAGTGAATCGAGTGAGGACTTGGTGCCTATCAACCTTGAGGAAATGAAGTAGGAATATGCAAAGTTGAAGTCTCTTTTTAGAGTTAAATTTCTTCCACCTCATCTGGCTAGGGTAGGAGGTTCAATATTTCATATTAGCCTTAGTGACCAAGAACCTTTCAGATTAAATTGTTTTGCAAATAATTTCCTGGCCACTTTTTATTCATTGTTTCAGATTTTGGGTTTCAGTCCTGGTGCGGTGATGCCCATTGCATACATGTTCATGGGGGTGAAAATACAACACCCTAACTTCTTTGTCACATATGACTTTGCTTCTTTCTTGGCTGAGAGGATACATGAGGGGCTGTTAAAGCTACAGAAAAATGATACCGACACTCAATTATTTTGGCATTCTATGCTGATGCATATGTTTTTATTCAAGAATGCTGACTTCTTCTCTGAGAAGATGAAATTAAAGCAATCGGTTGATGGAGAAAGATTGCCAATACAAATATGGGCTACAGATTTATCTTGTAATAAGGAAAGCACTAGTTATGTGCAATTTGATAATTGTTTTTTTTTCAGATTGAGGGATAGATTGATGGTGAATGTACCTAGGATTCCTGAGGAATTACATGATTTCCTCAAGCCAAAGGGGAGGAAGCTAGAATTAAAAGTCAGCCATAACTGGGGTGACATTATCCCATACCCAGTCAACACTATTTTGAGGGTATATGGTTTTCAAGGAGCCCCTCATATACTACCATATAATGTGCCACTAAGAGTGGGGTTTGCAGAAGTTATGTGGTAGATAGGTTGCATCCATGTGGACAACCTCACAGGGAGGGGTAAGGGAACATTTTTCCCTGATTATATAGTGGTATCCAATTTTTCCTTTTCAAAAGGAGGCTGGGTGCACTTTGAGAAATTCTTTGAGGATTATCATTTGAGATGTGGTCCAAAGTGGCAACATGATCCTGAGGGTTTCTTTACCCTTTTTAGACAAAGAAAAAAGGTTGGCAAGTTTGTGCATGAGTTCAAATTTCCTAAGGACCTGATCAGAAATGAGTTTGACTTAAATAAGAAGGAGTTGAACAAGGAGAAATGGATAGCTTATGATAAGCTAATAGATATTGTGCACAAAATGGATCCAACGACCATAATAAAATTGATTTTCTGATGGAGAACTTCAAAGAGATTATGGGCACTTTGACAACCAAAAGGGTAAACTTGGAGCTGAGTCTTGGTGTACAAGAACAAAGTGCCAGACCATTTGAAACAAGGCCAGCATACCAGCCTATAGAAAAGTGTCACATTTACATGAGAAAAAAGGATAGTAGCAGTGATGAGGAAGAAGTGGACAAAAAGGGGAAGCAAATTATGAAGTTACCTTCACAACCAGGTCCAAAATTCAAAGTTCCTAGGGCAATTAAGATCATTGATTTAGAGTCATTACCAAAAGATAGTCCCCCATCACCACCATCTGAGCCAAACCCTAAAAGGAAAAGAATTGATCAACCACAGGAGAGTTTGATGGATGAAATTATTGTTACTAATCAGGTCATGTAGGTTGGTAAGCCTTCCCCTCCTAGGCCAGCTAAATTGGTTTTATTTGATTTAGATATGAAAGGCAAAAGTGTACAAGATGCAAGAATGGAAGTATGCAAGGATTTTCTAGATGACAATGCATTTGTAAAGACTCCTGTATTATTGCAATTGGTATGGAGGATGAAGTTTGAATAATATCAAAATAAATGTAAGGAGAGAAGAGAACTAAAACCTAACAGGTCAGACCAGGAGAATGATGGGGAAGTGAAAGATGAATTAATGGAAGAATTTAAGAACATCACTCCTGAGGATGGCAAAATATTGGTGAGTCATGTTGGTGTATTGATTCTGCCTGAAAGGGACATTACAGATGCAATGGCCTTTAATGCTATTATGAATTCCAAGCATCCCTTGCAAGAATCTAAAGAAGAATTCAAGGAAATGCTTCAAGATTCTGCTTTTAGTGAAGAGTATGAAACCTTGGCAATTTGGGAATTGGCCCCACAAGGGAGAAAGCCAAATATTACAGACATTAACCTAAATTTTAGAGGGGGAAAAATAATAAAGAGAGCTTTAGAGACCTCAACCACGGAGGCCACGAGTTTAACTATGAATGTGGCCAAATTATCTCAAAAGACTGCTAAAAGGGAGGAGGCTAAAAAGAAAAGTCTAATGGAGAAGTATAACCTTTTGATTGAAGAATACGACAAGATGCAACAGATGAATGTTGAGTTGCAAACTGAGGTGGAAAGGTTCAGGTATAGATAGATTGGGGAGACATCAAGTGATCCAAGGACCAATACATTACCTTCCACAGTAGGGTCAGTGTCTCTTGCTTCTCCAATTGTTTCCACACCAAGGTCTCCCAGTCAGAATCCTACCTTCAACCCTTCTTTAGAGGAAATTGATGAAGAAACAGAGTGCTATGTTGATCCTACAAAGAAGCAACTCTTGCAAAGAATTGATGAATTACATGCATCTTTGAGGGTAAGTGACGAGGGATCTCTTTCAAAGAAAAAAGAGATTTTTTCTACAATTTTAAGGCATTTGAATGAAAAGGTTGATAATAAATTGCTATCTATACATTCTTTATATTCTTTTCTATTATATGCAATAAAGAATATTGATATGGATAAGGAGGTAGTGATACCCTTAATTGAAAATTGGATCCCCAGGGCCAGTGATCTGGATGTCATGTATAAGGCCTCAAGGTTTGATACAAACAATAGGCCCCAATCATTAAAGCCTACTCAAGTGTTAGTAAAATCATTGTAAGGTTTTCAGACCTTACCATATGACTTGAATAGGAATATTAGGGAGTTGGTGAATAATTTCAATGATTGGGGTAACACATTGTTACCTAATATAATTAATGAGTAGGGGAAAATTAGGTCATTCCAGTAGTGGCAGGCTCAAGCAAGTGAGGTCATCAATGATCAAATTAAATTAATTTGTGATGATTCAGATTATGACTTGTTGGTGAGCTGTATGGATAAAATCATTAGTACCAACTCATTTTTGGAATCTTTTGAAAGAGATGCAAATCAGGGAGCAGTAAAATACACACCTTATAATACCAAGGTGAATGAGGTAATTAATTTTGACTGGCTGACTGATGAAGAATATTAGGGGTGGGTAAATAAATATTTGACTGAGGAGGAATAAAAGAATGAATTACTAACAAGTGGTAAATCAGATGCTACGGTTACAACGATCTCCGCTTTTTCTTTGATGGTGATCTTGGCGTGGGTGTCTTGTGTTTTTTTGTTGCTGCCTCAATTTTCCTCAACTGACATGATGAATAAGAATATTCTCCAGGGTGATGGCTATTGTAACGATTTTTGGAATATCACTAGATGCTTCATTTGGCTAGTGACATTTGTACTTTCTGGCTCAATGCTTGTTTGCTCCTTCATTTTCTATAATAAGGATTTCAAGGCCAGAAGTATGGGTTAGCAAGTTAGATAATTTTTGGTTGATTCTAGGTGAAATTGTAGAGAAAATTGTAAATTTCGATGGTTTTAGAGAGAAATACAATTTAGGTTATGAGTTATTCTATAATCAGTTTTGAATTCATGGCGATTTAATGTTGTATAACAGTACTAGCATTTGAGTTGAAATGATAAATTCAAACTCATGTCTCTCCACTATACATGCATATCCGAATTTTGAATAAGATGACTAAGGGTTGTTTCATTCATCTCATTATTGTGGTGTGTATAATCCTTATTTTAGCTTTAATTCAAGGAATTAATTAAAATTCTTGAATGGGATTATAGGTGGATATTTTCTGTATAAGGATTTGATAAGTAGTATTGGGTGAGAATGCATACTGATGAAATTGTAATGCAATATTGTCAGGGATCTTATATGTTATGTATTAAATTTGTCATAAACCTTTAGATGCTTATGAATTTGACTCTTGCAATGGATATATGGCACTGATCTAAGTTGTACTTATTTGTGTAGTTCAATAGTTGTTTGTCTTTTCCTAGAGCTTGCTACAAATTACAAATTAATGACTATATTTTACTATGGATTGTGTTGTAGTTATCTCATGCTCCACATATTTGATATTATCGATGAACAACCAATTTTATTCGATATTATCCTATTGTGTTGAACTATTCAATGGGATTATCTGTTATGTGTTAATGTTGTTTATGATATTGGTGCAAAGATTGTAAACACATTAAGGGATCACCCTCCTAGGTCTTGCAGAGCCTAAAGTGTAGGAGGCTTTTTAAAGTCCCCGTCAATTGGTCCAGGTCCTTCGAACTACCCTTGATTGGAATTGGCAATCCCATAGGTAGATTAAAAGACCAACCTGGTTACAGTCTAAAAAACAAATCAACACCCTCTACCCTCTACCTCTCTCCCATTCTAAACTCTAAATATTTCATTGTATTCTTTTATAATTTTTATTATTCTTATTTATTTTACACTTACATTTACAAATACACATACATATGCATTTACTATTTTAATTTATTTCTCATGTAGTTTAATAGTTTGATCGATTTCATATTATATGTGTTGAAGACTTTAGAATTTAAATTACATTAATTTATGGATATGTTGTATCTATAACACTACAAAACCATATGCTCTTTGCATTTACACTTGCATTTAGAAATACACATTTATATACATAGATATAGATTTCTTTAATGATATGTTGCATTTATTGTTCTAGGAGAGCATCCAGTAATTGCATTTACATTTACATTTAAAAATACATATACATACATACATACATACATACATACATATATATGTATCTGTGTGTGTGTGTATGTATATCATTTATATTCAATGTTTAGAAACAACCCATTAGGTCTGCACATGGATAAAAATTCATAAAATTAGATCTCCCATACATGTTTTGTTGAAACCTAGGCTTGAACCTCTCATTTCACATGCTTTTCTTCATAAAACTATTCAATACAATAGCTATACCTTCTCTATTTCTCATCCTACGCTCTATTCATGCATCCTAAAATTACAACAGTATCCATGGGGCCTCTTACACAAGCTACAATAATCACAAAAAGTGTAAGAGCCCTTTTATATCATGTTTGGACTACAAAACCCTCAAAAATAGGGTAACTGGACTATAAGCAAAGAAATGAAGCTTTCTAACTCAAATCAATGCCTTAAACCTCAAATCAAATTCAAATCAAAGCTAACACATATCTTCATGACCTGGAATTGATTTTACATCAAAATATGGCTGCATGTGAACACATAGTGTTGCATAACAGGAAAAATACATAAATTTTGAAGAAAAACACAAATTTTTGAATGTCAAGAGCTTGTATTTTAAATTCTCAACCATCAACAACCATTACAATGATCACTTTATGCCTTTTAAAGGCCTTTAAATGTCAACCACTGAACAACCACCTCTACAACTGAATTTTAATCTTTTATGATCACATGAAACATAAAACATACTAATTTCAAGGTTGTTAATATCACTGTTGAAATGTTTTAATTTTTTGACCTTTCAAACATTAAAAAGTACATCAAATTAATTATGTAATGGCATAAAAATTAAAAACATCATGAATTAATTATGTAACCACATAATTCAAATATAATTATATCAAGAAAATTAATATCAAATAGATAATATAATCGCATAACTTATACATTTCAATGTCATTGATCTTCTTCTTCATCCAACTCTTTGTCTGTATCATCCGATCCAGATTCGACATTGTAAGGATTGGTTATATCATCATCATCATCGATATCAATTTTAATAATGTCATCATCCACACAAATATCATCTTCATGAACATTACCTCCTACATCATCATGATCTAGTTCCTCCTCTTTGACATCTTTGTCAGGGACATCATCAACTAACTGTTGATCCTGATCATCATCTACATCATCTTATAGTTCTTTGATATCTTCTTCTTCCACCACATTATACTTTACTAGCCTTCCTCTTGGATCATGTCTAACAAAAAATGACCAACCTAGTTTACCTGGAACTTATGAGTAAAATACTTGCTCACATTGGCTTGGAAGATTAACATAGGGCTCATTTCCAGCTCGCTCGATCAACCTTGTATTAACCATGGTAAATCCATTATCATGTTCAATAACAGTTCTCTCAAGATCATTTTCATTCAATCGTAGCCTGTACCATAGGACAAAAAAAATTAATCTGAAGGACTTAAAGTCACACTCAAGTATATCATCCAAAATCCCATAGTATCAATTTTCTGAGACTTGATATGTCAGCTTCTAGATGAAACATTAGTCACCTAAAAGACCTAGAAGTTATAAATTTCGTAATCACAGTTTTATTCATTTCATCCAACATTTTGATTCAAAACTTTATCAATTCATTGCACCACATAGCCTTGTGGTGTTTCACCCTAATATGTCAAACATGTAAAAATTATTGCAATGACGCCACAAACATATTATTTATTCTACCTAATGTATGCAAAGAAAAAATCTCAAAAATATATATACATCAATATAATTTGAAAATAATTAAATAATATGGGTGATTACTATATTTATACATACCTGTTTATCTCTTAAACCATATGCTAAATCAATTTCCCTTTGTGTAACATTGGAATCTCCATTACGATGAGCTTCTTTAACCAATGAAGCCACACCTTCCCATGTTAATGCGCGACCAGATTGTTGACATTGTTCAATCCATACCATCATCTAATCAATATTGTTGGTGACATAAAAATGTAGTGCATCCCACTCTCAACCAACTCAGAGTAAAAAATAGGGAATTCACAAATGACGATAATTAGTTAAATACCACAGTATACAACCTTAATTTATAATTTCAATGTATATTGAAGATTAAAAATTAAATAAGTACAATATACATAAAACCATATGTAAAATGTATTCCAATTAATCTCCATGACCATCTTATAATTACCTCTCACTTTCCTCAATCTACCTTTCCCCATCAGGTACTCCCCTTCAAATTTGTTAATGGAGTTGGGATCCCAAATGTTATCTACATGGATCTTTGCTGCAAACTTAGGAAGATATTCACTAATGTATAGCATGGTTTGGTATACCATATATCCCTCCACCATAGAACC
>VDFB02105728.1:0-19389 GCA_007258455.2 Sequoia sempervirens | reverse complement strand
AATTTCATTGGGGGTACAATTTTACAACATTACATTTTCCCCCCACTTTAGTGAGCATATGTATCTGAACATGTGTGAGCTAAAGTAGAAAGAGGTTGAAGAGAATATACCCAGGATGAAGAGGACACAGGTCTTCAATGTAGTATATGCAATTTAGAGAAGCTAACTTGAGGCATGAAGAGGACACAAGTCTTTGATCCTACAAAGTTGACTACAATCTCACCACAAACATGTTAATTTTGATTAGATTAAAATTGGAAGGGCCAATACTCATGTACAGAGCAGCCATAAAGTAAAAAAGAAAAAAAAGCTCACCAGAGGTGAGGCAAGGACAAGAAAAAGAGAGTAACAAGATCAAAAAAACCAACAAGGATTTTGATTAGAGCCGAGAACTGAGAGAAATTTTTAGAAAGACCCAAAATCTAAAGAGCCAATCAGGGAGGTTTGAATCTAAACTTCAACATGGACTGTAGAGAAGGAGCAGGGCCAAAAACAGGTGATCCACCAATCTTATTAGCAAAATTTATTATAAGCTTGCAAGAAGTACCATCCAGCCTAAAGCTCCCAACAACAAACTTATCATTAACAATGGGAGGCAACCCAGAGGAAACCACAAACATGTTAGTTATAGAAAAATATGTTAGGAACAAAAGTGAAAATAAACATGATAAAATTTCATAAACATGACATGAAATAATTTGATCAGATAAAGGATGGTGCTGATAGGTATGGATAGCATGGCTAGAGACCATATGGAAAGCATATAGTCTTGTGGCTACTACAAACTAAGTTGCAAGATAGTCACAAAAAAGACAAGACAAGTCTAGTCAAGTTTCCCCCAAGCTAGACGATGAGATTATAAGACATCAAGACATATTTTTAAAATCTTTTTTATTTTTTTTGAAAATTAAGCTGATATGATAGTCCCCCCTTAGAATGATGTGTGTTATGTAGAGGATCACAAACATTATAAGGAGAAGAGAAAGACAAGAGATGGTTTGGCATGAGATACATGAAGAGATGTATTCATTGAATGTTGTCACATGAGAAAAAAATACATAGAAACCACAACATGACAAAGAGAAAAGTAGAGATGAATAAATCAAGATCATAGGGGGATCCAATTATTTAGGGTAAAGACTACTTATAGATATAGATAGATAAATATAATATAATATGTATGAACTATCATCACCCCCAAAATAGATCAAAATGGGAAGAAGAGCACATGAAGACAAAATCAAAATAAAAATCAATTCTCAATGGAAGATTCCTAAATGCCCCAATGCTTTGCATCATTCCTGACATGAAAAGGAAAAGATTACAACATACAAAAGAATTATGAGAGAAATACAAGAATTTGTATGAAGATTTTTCTCTCTTGTATCCAAGTACCTACAAGGGTAGCAAGGGTCCTCCAAGCAAGAAAACAAATATAAATAGAAAAGCATGGGGGAATACAAAAAACCACACAAAACTAATCTAAAGATGAAGAAGGTGCCACTCTAGTCTGACACCTCTAGCAGGTCATCCTACTCCCAGTCTATATCATCATAAGGTGAGGGAAGATGAGCATATAGGATGGGGATAGCTATGGTGATGCCATTTGACTTACCTATGGAAAGATCCAAGGAATAAGCCCCCTCAAGGTCTTCTTCGCCAAGCTCATGCAAGACTAGAGTCATCAATCTAGCAAAGATCGAGGACAAAGTCAAGATGTCCTCCAACAAATCAAACATACACTTCACAAGAGTGACATGTTGTGACTAGATGGGAGGAGGGTAAGAAACCTGAGTCACTTCCAACCTCAAGAAGAGGGGTAATGACAAACTCAAGGGAGAGAGGCATTGTCTCTGTCACAAGGATGGAATTGTAAGCTAAGGTGGAACAAGACTCAAAATATGAAGAAGACTTTTTTTTACCATTGCTAGAAGCAAGGTCGCTCTCCAACTTATGCTTCAATGGAGGATGTGAAATCCTTATAGTTGAAGTGGAAGAGGGAGAAGGAAATGAAGCCACAAAGGACACCAGCTTTGTAAAAGGTATGTCAACAGGCTACAAAAAAGGAGGAAGATCAGGAAGATATGTGACAAGAGGTGCTTCCACAGAAGGAGTAATGAACATCTACACCCTTTTAGGGGTGAGGATCACTAGGATCCATTGAAAAATCTGAGAGAAGCATGAAGGTGATGGGAACCAAAGTAGAAATAGAGGAAAAAATAGAACCAAAAGTAGAAAAATTGGAAAGATAAGTCTTCTCTTTGGTCTTCTCAAAGGCTTCACGCTCCTTAGCCACCCCTTACCATAAAGGGTGGGTCAGGGAATAGTGGGTAGAAGCAGGTGTTGGAAAACTTGAAGCTTCAACTTCCATAATGCAAGCACCTTTCCTTTTTTTGTGCTAGGAACAATAGGAGTGGAGGATGCCACCAGAGGTTTGGAAGTAGAAGAAAAAGATGTAGCATAAGGAGAAGGCCTAAGGGAAAGATATTTTTTGTCCTTACCCTTCAAAAGGGAAAAGGATGAAGTGCATTGTTGTGCACACAAAGAAGCCTTCAAAGAAATGTCCCGAGAAGGAGGAAAACCAATCTTAGGTAACAAGCCCCTAGTCTTATATCTAAAATAAGCCTTGTATAATAGGTCTCCTCTGGGTGGCATAGGTCCAACCAGGGAGAAGCCCCCATGTGACACTAGTGGTCTATACTTAGTATCCTAGATAGTGTGCATGGTACCCTCATGGGGAAATTTCAAACATTTGTGGATAATTGATGCAACCATGTTCATAGAGACTAGCCATGGGATTCCTAAATTCTAATTCTGAAGAGGTCAAACTCAGGTATCATGAAAAATGGAACTTCTAATTTTTTAGGTCCAACTAGGACCAATAGATAAATGGAACCAATGGACGCTACAAAAAGTCCATCGTGCATGTGAAGTGTAGTTTACGATTCCTTGTATTTCTCCTTATGCAGATTGTTTATAAAAAGAGTCTCTTCTATGATAATATTTACCTAACTCGTGGGGTCAACAATAATGATTGTTACAACATGATCATTGACACAAGTGTGGATGTGCAATAGAGAGGGCTCTTTGTTCAAAGGTAGGTCACATGAAGTGAATATAATATCAAGTGTTGCATTCACATGATCTAGAGTAGGAACATGAGGAAATGAAACTACATTCGCATACTCAAATGGATTTAGATTAGAAGAGGAATGCTCAGGGGTGACAAGATTGGAAGAATGATACAAAAGGGGTCTATGTAAATTTGTAGCTGTCTATTAGGCTTCACTACAAATTATTGGAATTATGATTTTTACCATTGAGCCAGATGGTACCATTATCAATTAGGTCTTATATCACATGACAAATACATATGTATCTCTCAATATCATGACCTGAGACTCAATGATATTGGCAGAACTTCCAGGCATCATACTAGTAGGGACATGGCTCATAAAGTGATCTAATCTCTAGGAGGGATACTATACCATCTTTTAATAGCTTTTGTAGGACATTCATACAAGATTCAAAAAAATTTTAAAATATTATATTTTGACCTGTAGAACTTTTATTAGTGGGAACAAACACCATGTTCACCACTACTTTTTTTCCTCAACTCACTAGAGATAGGCATAGCTGACCAACCAACCTAATGGGAGGATGAAGAAGAATCCCTATACTGAACAACTATTTTCTAGTACTCACACAAAGTACCACAAAAATGGGAAAAAGAGGATATTTCATTAGAAATTTATCTTGCAATGTTAACTACAATTTCCTGATAAACTCTCGTTGCATGTCAAAATCAAGTAGGGCATACGAGATCTGAGAGAAAAGGGCTTGATAATGGGTGATGAAATAAATCACCTTCTCATGTACACCCTACTTACATTGAACGAGATTGGTGAAAGTGAACTTCGGTCCAATATTAGCTTGGAATTGCTAGAGGAATTGATTCACAAGTTGATCAAAGGAAAAGATAGAATTATCAGGTGTGTTGCCAAAAAATGTATAGTTGGACATTTTTTATGCTCACTTGATTCTCTTTCATGGAGTTTGGCTTGATTTTTCCTATATTTAATGTTGTAGTGTGGTCAACACATTCACATTAGGTCTAGAACCCTTGTGAATCATTAAGAATTCTAGGTTGTCTTGTGCTGTTGTAAACCTTCACACTTTTCAGGACCTTTTATTATAGTTCACTTAAATAGTCCTCACTTACCAAGTCTTATTTCAAAGTGTTGCAGAGTTACAAGCAACAAACTCATGCTTTTCTAGACTTGTCAAATTAACCCTTTCTTATGTTTAAATGGCCCTTTAATACACTTTCCAGCCCTACTTAAGTGTGTTTTGAAGAATAATCATGTTAAACATCATTAAATACACTTTAATTCTTAACACCCATTAAAATTTCCCTGGTGGGACCAAGTCGCCACCTAGGGTGACTTAGTCCCTGCTAGTTTCTCAAAACGCTAGTATGATGCCTTCAAGAGGTTGCTAATCTCTTGATACATTTTAGGGTAATAGACAAGGTCAAATTAATTAAACCTTCTACTCTTCAGGTGTTGCCAGACCTAGGTGGGTGTACCTATCTGAATTGGGCAGACTTGACTTAGGATTATCCTTCTTGCAATGATTTTTCCACAATGGCAGATGGAAGTGAACAAATGAATTCAAACTTGGTACAAAATGTAATAGCAATCTTCTAATCTAAATTCTAAAATATTCAATTAATAGATGTAAAGAAACTAAATGAATTCAAATGATGAAGTGCAGAGACTAGTGCCTTATTGGGTATGCGGAGTCAAATGAAATAAAGATAAGCAACACTTCTCTGGAGAAAACTCAAATTATCTAGCATATATTCTATTTACAAGTTGTATAAACATGCAAGACTGTAACTACTAAGCTCTACTTTAATAATCCAAATGAATCTCTTTGATTACTGTGATCAACTAAAAGGATTTAATCTTTGCTTGAAAGAACCAATTGATTAATCACACAGATATAGCAAATGTGCACTGATGAATTGAATATAATCTTGTTATATCAATTTAAACAACCAGAAAGCATCAATCTTGGAGACGCCTTTTAGCAAATATCTAATAGCTCGTGATGATTTTACAATCACAAAATGCATATTTATACACCAGCATCAGAAAACATATCAATTTGAGATCCCATGTCAGCCTACCGCTGAATTCATGCTCATCCCATGTTGGCCAACAACTACATTTAGCATTCACATGTTGGCCACAGTGTTTGAGTTTTGTTAATTATCAGCAAACATTCGCTGTAACATTCTGGTAGTCATGCTGAAGGCAATTAAATCATCGTCAGTCGCCCCATGTGCTTCGCTATGACCTTTTGTTATCGGGGAGATATCCCATAGATCGCCCTATGTCTCACCAAGACATACTTTTCTGTCATATTTGTTCCAATCGCTGAGACATAAGAAATTTTCTACTGAAATGTGCCTCCTCGTTTCATCTGCATCGCTGTAACTTTATGATATCAATGAGAGGTCACATAGATCATTCCATGTTTCACCGAGAGCCCTCCTAATTATTTTGGTCATCATGACATAAGGGTTCTCTTGTCGATGCATCCTTTTATCTCATGCGGGTCGCCGTAACAAATCATAGTCAGGGAGATGTCTTGTAGACCACACTATGTTCCACCGAAAGTCTTCATCCATCTTGTGTGTTGTTGTGACCGACAGAGTCATTTTGTGCCTTATCGGCGAGATCCAAGGTACTCGGTGAGACCTCGCACTGATAGAAAATTTTCTCACCGTTGAACCTTTTGATAGAAACCTTTTGTGTAATGCCGGCGAGACCGAAGGTCACTTGCCAAGACCTCACTCTGATACCACTTAGCTTGGCCGATGTGCTTGCTAAATGTGCTAGTCGATGAGACATTTTAAATTTGATAAGACATTACCCTGACAACCTGACTCCTGTCGATGAAACTCCCCATGCATTAGTCGGTGAGACCTGACCCATTCGGGGAGACCTTACCCCGGTGAAAAATACTCCTGCCAATAGGAATTTTCCTTTGTCGCCAAAACCATATGTATGTCATGCTGATATGTACCCATAGGTGAATGTCGATCGCTATGACAATGAAGAAGTCCTGCCGATAGGCCTACAGCAAACATATGTTAGCACAAAAGCATTGTGGGTCGGGGAGACAGTTATGAACTCATGCCGATAGGAACTGCAATATGAAAAATGCATGACCCGATGGATTTTATGGGGCTATATGGGCAAAATATAGGTAAAATATCATGAAGAGAGGAAAATGTGCTCAAGGTAGGACTCATTTGGAAGATGCATGGGTACGAACAACATGAAAAATCATCAGAATTTCACAAATTCCACTAGGCACAAAAATCAAAATAATTTTAATTTTCTTGCAGGATTTTATTCTCTTACCCTTGAGGTCGGCCTGTGATGTGTTATTTTCGGGAAATTTAGTAAAATCAAGTATAAATAAAGGGTTTTTCCTCTCATTTTATACCTAATTCATTATTCAAGCAATTCATCCATTTACTTAGTCATTCTCAAGCATTCAAGCATCTCTAAGCATCATCAAGTCATCCATTGGAGCACTTTATTGCATATCTTCAAATTTCAACATCAAGGGTTTGGTAAGTTTGTGACATTGCATGTTATTCATTCATCATTCTCTCTTTATTTCATTTCATTTCATAGGGTTTGATTACCAAATTTAGTTTGACCAAGTAAACCCCATACTTAACCCTTAACCTTTTCCTTTGCATGTGTGTTTCGTTGTGTCTTGTATGCATATTTCTCAAAGATAGTGTTAAAAAGGTGTTTTGAATCATCAAAGTCATCAAAGTCAACAAACCCCACTGAAGCTTGGAGACCTCTTTTAATGCTTTTTCAGAATTTGAACCGAACACTTGTTAGAAAGGGGAAGTGTGATTTAAAAGCTACAAAATCCAATCCCCGGCTTCAAGATTCCTGTGTGGGCTAAGTCACCATATGTGGAAAATTAGTCCCATTGCCGTGCTTCTGAAAAGTATTTTTCCATTTCGAAAGCACTCCATTTGGTAGATTCCTATTCACGTAATTTCCCGAACCAGACTAAGTCGCTCAACTTGGCACAAGTGTCCCACCACTTTTCCAAGTAACTTATAGATTCCAAAGCCTCTTTGCATCAAACTTCAAATCCCAGTTCCACCTTTCCAATCTTGTTTAATTTTGTTCTTGTTTATTTGAATTCTTAGGTATTTTTGCATACATCACTGTGTTTTTAAACACTTTGCATATCTTAGGTTTTGCATTAATAATCATCTTTCTTTTAAAGTTTATTGCATCATACATCGTATTTAGGCATATAGCATCCATCCTTGCATCAATTTTGAGTGTAGACATTATGCATTTTGGGTCCATTTCTCTCCTTTTAGGTGAAAAACCCTAGAAGAGTTAGAGAACCCTTGGATACCAAAATCGGTGTCCACATCAAGAAAAGAGCAATACTACTCCAGGGTAGCATCCTTGAGAGAATGTGGGAATAGTTTTTTTCTAGAAGAGAATCATGATGGAATAAATCAGTACACATGGCATTAAAAGACGAGATGTGAGTCTGCGGGTCTCCTCTACCATTGTAATTTTTGTACTTAGGAATTTCCATCCCTTGAGGGATGGGGTAATTAGGATATTAAAGAACATGGGACTAGAACGACAATAAGGTTAGAACATCAATTGAGAAGAACTAGCCAAATTTTCCAACTTAGATTACATCTGCCCCATGTTTTGCAAGAGAACATTAAGTATAGGATTTGTGGATGAATTATGACTAGTTGAGACACCAACACCAACACTAGAGTTGGAGACATTCTGAGTTCCATATGTAGAATTTTGAAAACCCAGAGGAGGGCGGGTGCATGAATTTGGGTACATATTTTCTAGCCACTTATGAATTTTTTTAAAAAAATGCACATGTGTTATTTCGCGTTAAAAAAAGAAGAAAAAAGTGAAATTATTTGCCTTGGAATAACAACCCAAAGGCTTGGAGGTCATTCCCAACAAGGTCAAAGACGTGTTTTTGCAAATTCTACAATTTTTCACATAATCAGGTTCGTGCTCACCATTAAGATTGCATCTAGTTCAATATTGACAAAATCAAAAACATGGGTAATGTTAGGTTCTCTCTTAGCTATCCAACGATGTAATTTTTTTCACTTTTCGACAATGTTAAGCCTTTCATCCATAATTTCTTTTGTTTGTATGTCTATTTTTGCCGTAGTGTTTAGTGTTTTTTGTTATAAATTAACCATTCATCAAAATTTCAAATAAATTCTAAGCATTTTAGAAACTAGACTCCATCTCTACAAATTCAAAAAAAAAAGAAAAAATCAATTATTTCCCAAAAATTTTGTGGGGAGCACCCACCAAAATTTCTCGCTTTCGTGAAGCGCTCCACTTAGAAAAATAGTAAAAAATCAAATATTCATTAAAAAATTATCAGAAAAATATGCATCAACTACATACTGTTAGCTAACTTCTCACTATAGTGATTTTAAAAATACTGGCCAAAAGTTCACCATGCTCAAGTCGTACAAGAGTTGCTATGTTATGTTTTTTGACAAAAATAACACCAATTTCTGTACATCCCTCTTTTGAACCCCTTAATCTCAATGATTTTCAAAATAAATTAGTAGTTTAGAAAGTAGACTCGGAGCACTTTGATCCTTGTTTTTGTTCCATCTCAAAATTTTGAGTGTAACTATCCTCAATTTCACGTCCAAGGTCAGCATTTCCTGATTTCAGAAAAAATGTGGCCACTTAAGCCCCCTTTTTGGGAACCCTCTTGGTGCACTTACCTAGAAATATGGTTCACTCTGACCATAGGAATCACCTCAAGTGCGATAGTGGTATTATTATTATTGACGAAAGGACCTGTGTCAGCCATGCAAACAGACACTCCAAGCATTGAGATATTCAGTTGGTGACTAATGATCTCCAATTGAATGTCTTGGAGATTATCCAAGATGAAAGTGTAAGACGGGACATGGGTCTCCACAATATTTGTTATTACAAGAAGGAGCTCCACAACTCTTTAATTTTTAGTTAATAAATTATTCAGACCATTGATGATAGGAGCTGCATAAGGATAAGAATCTTCATTTCCTAGGAACCCCATGATATCTTCAAACCTCAATTCCAAATAGTGGATTTTCTCTACAAGAACCTTGAGAGTAGAATCCTCACCTAAGGAAGAGGAATATTTTGAAGGAGAGGTTGGAGGGGTAGGAGTACCAAATTTGTTGCAAGGAGGAGAGAATCTAGTAGGAAGTCCTGTAGAGTACTCCTCAAAATCTAGACTTGATTGAGGAGGACTGAACCTTCTAGACCCCATATCAATGTTTTGATAGCTCTTGATGAGCCTATTTTATGGTCCAATTTTGGCTAGAATCTATAGTCTATTTGCTAATAGATGTCATGAACTTTAATTTTAAATGTCAGTATTTTCATAATGTTTCCCTGAAACCATTGACATTGGACTTAATCCCATCTTTGGAAGATTTAATGACATTTGGCATATTATGTGGGTTATCTATATTGATTTTGCATGTGGTTAATGAATGTTCTTTAAGGTGGTTATAGATGTGTATTTATTATGCATACTGAGCTTTCCATGTAGATTTAATATTCCAAGTTGAGGAAGACACCACCAGTTGGGCATGCACCATAACATTCAATTGAGGAATCACTCCAAGTCAAAGGAAACTGACGGCAGAAGATTCTTCATGCAACAGAATGTACAACCGCCTTGTAGTGGACTTTAATGATCGAGCATACAAGGGTGTTACTATTGCATTGGATTTGCATTTAGACTTGCATGTCTGACCAAATTCCATGTATGCATAACCACTCATCGCCCATCACTTTTCCATGAAGTTCTAAATGGCAACCTCCTGGAGTTGACAAGCCATAAGCTTAGTTGTTAATAGTATGTAAAGCAACTTATTCTCTCAAAGTTTTTGGCTAACGATTTTGATATTGTAAATTCCCTTTACTTCCTCTAGTTTCAATAATATAGATACATTACTCTTTTGTATGCATGATTTATAGTGAATAAAATAAAGTTTTGAGTTCGAGCATCTGAGTTTTCATTAGTTTTAGAGGATACTTATCCAAGGGGGCCCGCTTGGTGAGTAATCCGTCTTCTTAGTTTAGAATTAGTTTAGTATTACTTGTTGTTTAGTACTTAGTTAAAAATCTAGCACTAACTGTTCTTGCAGCCAATAGAATTTCATTCTGTGTTTGTTCCTGTAGCCAAAGTAGATAGAGTAGTGCCCTATTTGTTACTTAGATTTTCATTCTTGTTATGCATTCCAACTTAGCATAATCATTGGTTGATGTTCATCATTTGTTCCATTCCATTCCAAGCAATTTACTTTCGGTATTGTCTGTTCCTTAGCTGTAGAATGGAATGGCTACTTTGAGTTCCTAGTGCACATACTATGCTGACCCATTTCAAGTTCATGTTGCCGGGTTGACAAGTTAAATGCACATTCATGATGGTCGAAATGGCTATTCAGGTTAGATGTCCAATCTCTGAATCATGTTTGTAAATGCTTAGTTATTAAGATCATTGTAGGAGGCCAACATTTTTGGCGTCGTTGTCGGGGATGCTGTCAAACTAGGGAGTCTTTTGGAGTCATTAATAGTTTTCCTTGTTGTAGTGTTTCTAGAATTTTTTCTTAGTATATCCTCATTTAGGAAGTAATGACCCCCCTCATTCTTTACCAATTCTTTGTGTGAGTTGACTGATAATGAATGATACAACATGCATAGAGGAAGGAGAAGGGATGCTTATGGGAGATTCCTTCCTAACAATCCTAATCCATTCTAGCTAGTTGAATATTAGAATCTACCAAAAGAAGAAGAAGATCCACACCCCTTTGTTTATGCATATCCTGATCTGAATAGCTCTAAAGTCTCCTCTGAAGATCAAAATTGACTTGAGAACCCCTAACATCAAGTAAGCATGGGTGATGCAAATAGGGATAGACAAAACCAACAAGTTTTTTCTTTCCCCATTGCCCATAAGAATGAAGTTGACAACATCAAGAACATTCTTACCTCAACACTCCCAAAGTTTTATGGACTTGTCATAGAAGATCTAGATACCTTTCTATTTGAGTTTGACATACTCTACAGGAGTTATGATTATACTATTGATTCCCATAGGCTTAAGTTATTTCCCACCACTTTGAAAGAGGTTGCATTAAGATGGTTCATGAACCTAGGCAGAGATACTGTGGAAACTTGGGAAGACATGAAGACAAAATTCCTTGAGAAATACAAGGAATACTACAAAGGCAGTGACATGAGAGGAGGTGACATTTTTCAAGATGATGCAAAAGGAAGATGAGAACTTGGAAGATTACATTGCAAGGTTTATGTTCTTCCTGCAAAATTCTCCACACCATGCACTTAATGAAGATTCAAAAAGTTGTTTTTCCTAAGAGGAATCAATGATAGATGCATTGATGCCTTGGACCTCATGGCAGGAGGAGATATCTCCCAAGTTCCTTAGGAAGCTATCAATAAAATATGCCAGAACTACTCTAGAGCAACTTCAAAGAAAGGGAGAGCTTATCAATCTTCCATGGGTAAGTCAACTACCAGTGGAGTTTCAAGAATGGAGATTAATCATTTGCTAGTTGATTTCAAGTAGGACATTATCAATAATCTAGCTACTCAGCTAGATACACTTCAGGCCAAGAAGAAGCAAGAGGAGGCAGAGGAAATGTTGATAGGTACGTCCCCATTACACAAAGAAGTGAACGTAGGATGTAAGATGGTAGCTAACCTGGAAAGCAAGAAGATTCCACCCAAGTTCAAGCCAATTTAGATTGAAGAAGACGAAGTCTACTATGTTGCACAAAGGAAGCCTTGGGCTCCAAGACAAGGTATGCCACCAAATCCACTATCCTATGCTAGGACATATTTCAATTCCTATTCCTCTAGTAACCAATGGAAGCCCCCATATCCACCCAGTTATGGAGGATATCCACCACATCCTTTGAGTAACCCTCCAAATGCTTGGCCCGGGGCCATCACCTCTCCCAAACCCAAACCTTAGGGGAAATTTCAAGTACCACTAAGGACATTTCGCACACCCTCCAAGAACAGAAAAACAAATCAATGGAGAAGTGAGGGACACAATGGCTCCTCCTCACTGCACAACCAGCTAGCGCATGCAGCCACCTTCTTAGCCCTAGCAGTCTGCTATAATGCCTCCACTTGCAAATCAAAGCTCAAATGCACCTAAACCTACTCAGCTACTAGCCCAACCCACACCCAATCCAAATAACAAACACAACATAACCTACATACTTACATTCAAACCAATTCTCATGTTGTATGTAAGGATATCCAACTGTATCTGTGGTACTACTCTATCGGGTCCTCCAAACCCGCCATCAATGGAAGCCCCAAGTGGAAGAGGAAGAGGTGAGCCTCCGCAATGCATCCTCCCTTCCTGGCCCCAGTGTACCTGGGCCGCCGGAAACTAGTCCATCTCTGGCAGACTTGAAATCAAAGAACCACCTACTGTGAGGATTAAAAGCCGCTAAGAAAAAGGGAAGAAAATGAGGATATCACCTTTTGATATCTTGGATCATATGTGTCCATATACCTCTATTTCACACCATAAAGGATGTTCCAATCTATGACAAAGTAATCAAGGAAGCTTGTCTCAAGAAGCCAGGTAGAAAAAAAAAAGACCCAAGGCCATAAAATTAGTCGACATCACGCGGTAAAAGGTGACTATTCCTGTAAGTATAATTCAACTCGCTAGCCTTGAAAACCATGATCCAAGTGGAAGAATGCTTTTATGGATTGGATTTTTAGGCAACAACAAAACAAAATAATCGTGGTTGGAAATCCCTCGCAACAACTAAACATTGTTACATGAGACCTAATTCACCATCCCCGCAGCCTTTTGTTGATAGCTCTAATCGCTAAGACTAATGGTGTATGGAGGATCTTGTGGTAGTTCTAGACTCCTCGAAAATTCAACAATTTTATGATTCTTTTCCCTCCTAAGGCTGCCACTAGGCAGGTATCCCATTATTCTTGGACAACCCTGGCTAGCAACTGCAGATGCATACATTGGATTTTGGCCAGGTGAAATGACCATTTCAGATAGGAGGAGCATGAAAAAGTTTGTTTTGTATCCGCCTGCTCAGCCATCTCATGATGAAGATGATCCTGTATGACCACGAGTTGGTGAAGAGGCCAAGGAAGTTAATTATGTGGCACAACTTATGATGCTAGGTAGAGGCTCTTTCATGCAACTCCAAGATGAAGATGAAGTATTGGCTAACATCATTCAGAACCATTATGAAGTGGAGGAAGCATCATCTTCTCATTCTGTTACTCTAGTCAAGACACTTCTGCCTGCTCTTCTTGCAGCCATTATAACTATATAAAAACTTCCTGTAGCAACAAATATGTCCCATACATTTCTGCCATATGAACTATAGGTACCAAGTGTTAATGAAGTAGCCATGATAGAGTTAACTACACAAGTACAAGTTT
Source organism: Sequoia sempervirens (assembly GCA_007258455.2). Taxonomy (NCBI): domain Eukaryota; kingdom Viridiplantae; phylum Streptophyta; class Pinopsida; order Cupressales; family Cupressaceae; genus Sequoia; species Sequoia sempervirens. Next base: position 5,803 of record VDFB02105728.1, on the reverse strand, counting down.
CAAAAGGAAAATATTTGAATGTTAATAGTAAATTAAATGAAGAACAACAATTGTTATTGGCGAACCTATTAAGGACCCATCACCATGTATTTACATGGGATTATCATGATATGAAGGGATTGGATCCTAAACTTTGTACACACCAAATTTACATTAAAGATGATTGCACCCCAGTAAGACAGTCGCAAAGAAGAATTAACCTTGCACTAAGAGAGATTGTGAAAGGAGAACTGTAGAAATTACTAGATGTAGGATTTATCTATCCCATTTTAGATAGTCAATGGGTGTCTCCATTGGTGATTGTACCCAAGGGGTAAACCCAAAAAAGTGGTTTACAATTTAAGCAAGGAAGGAAAAGTGGCAAAAAATGACCCCATACCAAAAATTTTGGTTTATGGGTTTTGAATGAACCCTTTGGTTCGAGCAAACCAAAAAAGGGTTCAAATGAACCTTGGTTCGTGCGAACTAGTTAAATGCAAGGTGGACCCCATCCCACCAAAAAAACAATGAAAACCACTTTTTGCAAGGGGGTTTGAATGAACCCTGGTTCGCTCAAACCCCTGGGGGTTCACTAGAACCCCCCTGGTTCTAGCGAACCCCCCTTTTCCCACCTCCCTGCTCTCTAGCACAAAAAAACTAGAATTTCTTCCCTTCGAAGCTTGGGTTGAGGATGAAAATGGAGGATAATTAAAGTACGCAATTGGAATTAGGTAGTCCTCATAACAAGCTATCTAATGAATATAATTTTAATATGTTTTGGTTTTATTATGTTTTTGTTTTTTTAGTTTTATTAAACATAGAATTTTCATCGAAAATGAAGGTCTCTATTTTGTACATGTGGAAAAATAGCAAATTATAAAAAAAAATTGAAAAATATGAGTGCACCAGATATTAAAATCCTTGATCCAACAAAAAAAATGAATTTCGATATATACAAAAAAAGTTACCCATTATACAGTCACGCTATATCTAAATTGTAATTGGTTTGACTTCAAAACTCGATTAAAGAAAAAATATTCAATAAAATACTATTTAACCAAGTGGAAGCACTAGATATCTGGAGTTAAAAATATACCCTCAAATAATTAGAATTTTATCCCTTCATGGAAAAAAAAGCGTACCATACCCATCCCGCTACTTTTAAATGTTATGCTCTTCTCAAAAAATAGTTTCGTGGAGATGGAAATGAAGTGCAATAGCGATTCAAAAAATTTGAAAAAATATATTTTTAGAATCTACAGACAAAATGTGATGAGACTCTAGTTTGCATCATCTTCAAATTCCTCATGGTTTAGCCACTATAGGTGCCTAAATGTGAAGATTTAGTTAAAAAAATAATTTCAGTGTCCAGTTTGGCCAAAATATGTAAACCACTATTGTGGGATCACCCCAAGAAAGGAGGGAAATGGCAAGTTTGTGTTGATTATAGGGAACTTAATGCTGCCACCAAGAAGGATCACTTTCCTTTACCCTTCATTGATCAAGTTTGGACACACTTGCAGGAAATCAATACTTTTCTTTTCTAGATGGGTTTAGCGGCTACAACCATATCCAAATTGCACTAGAGGACCAGGAGAAGACAACATTTACCTATCCATGGGGGACCTATGCTTATTTTGTACTCCCATTTGGCTTGTGCAATGCACCTTTAACTTTTCAGAGGGCAATCGTTAGCATCATCTCAAATATTTCTCATGATTGCATAGAGATTTGTATGGATGACTTCACCACTTATGGTGTTGATTTTAATCAAGCACTGGAAAATCGAATAAGAGTCCTACAAAGATGTGAAGACCAAAATTTTTCCTTAAATAGTGAAAAGTGCTTCATGATGATGCAAGAGGGTGTAGTTCTTGGCCACTACATCTCCCACAAAGGAATTCAAGTAGATCCTGCAAAGATTGAGGTAATCACAAATCTACCCACACCTGCAAAATACAAGAATGTTAGGAGTTTCTTGGGTCATGCAGGATATTATAGTCATTTCATCAAGGATTTCAGCAAGGTAGTAGCACCATTGTACACTCTTCTCACTAAAGATGTTGAATTTTAGTGGACTGAAGCTTGTGACAAGGCATTTTCTGACTTGAAGACAACCTTGACTCATTCTCATGTACTTAAAGGGCCTAATTGGGAGCTTCCTTTCCACATCCACACTGATGTATCAGATTATGCCAAGGAACAGTCTTAGGAAAAAAAAAAGGAGCTGTTGAAAATGTTATTTACTTTGTTAGCAAAAATTTACAAGGAGCTAAATTCAATTATATTGTGACAAAGAAAGAGATGCTGGCAGTAATCTATGCACTAAAAAAATTCAAACATTAGATAACAGGCTACCAAATATTTGTACACACTGATCATGCAACCATTAGATATCTCATGAATAAACCTTTGATCACATGTAGTTTGGAAAGATGGTTATTGTTGATGCAAGAGTTTGATATAACCATTGTGGATAAGCCAGGGAAGGCCAATGTTGTTGCAAATTTTCTTTCAAGGCTAACTACATTAGAAGACAATCAACCCATAAATGACTCTTTTCCTAATGAGCAACTACTCTCCCTCAGTGTACAAACACCCTGGTATGCTGACATAGTCAATTACTTGGTTACAGGTAGAGTTCCTTCTCACTTCTCTCCAAAGGAGAAAAGGGCACTCATTGAAAAATATTTTCCTTTCTCTTGGATTGTTGGATGTTTGTTTTATACTAGACCTGACCATGTCATGAGGAGGTGTGTGAGAGAAGATGAGACATATGAAATTTTGCATGCATGTCACAATGAACCATGTGGAGGAAACCCTGTGCCGGGCGAGTATCACCAACGCAGGTTTCGAACAGGCTAACGGGCCAAACACCCCGCCGCGATGAAGGCACCAAAACGATGCAGATGTAAAGAATGTGGTAGACCAATCCATTCAATTTGGATGCCAACGGCGGCCCCCGCAACTAATTCCCTTTGACAAGCGGATTGATTTTGTGGGACCAATTGACCTCCATCAAATAGTGTTCCGCTATATTGGTATGTAATTGATTATGTGGACAAAATGGTAGAAGTTAAGGCCATAAAGCATGCAAGAGATAACAAGGTTGCAAAATTTCTTTATGAAGAGATTTTCATAAGATATGGAGTCCAAAGAGAAATAGTGACTAATCAAGGGGCACAATTCACATCAACCCTTGTTGCAACACTAGTTAATGAGTACAACATAAGGCATAGGAAGTCTACTCCTTATCACCCACAGGCTAATGGCTAAGTTGAGGTGACCAATAGAGAAATTTGGAAGCTTTATTTCGGGATTTCAAACAATGGGAAGTATTTCAGGAAAGGGATGGGTAGATACCCCAAGCGTTAGCTCTAGAAAAATTTTGAAAACCAACCTTACCCTGCCCCTCCCCGTTCAAACTATGATGCTAATTGAATTTTGAATATAAGTGACCCCGCAAACCCGATTTCAGAATGGATATTTCTGAGGCACAAAGAGAAAGAATCATGAATCTAAACACTTTGGATGAGATAAGAAGAGCAGCCCTACAACATACAAAAGTAGTACAAAATCAGAGAATCAAGTGGCATGAAATATTTATCAAAGATAAGAAATTAAAACCAGGAGATTGGGCCTTGCTCTATGATTCAAGATACTAGGACAATGTAGGAAAATTGCAAACAAGGTGGCTAGGACCATATGAAGTTTTTGAGGTCTTTCCTAATGGAGTTGTTCAACTTACCACCATTGACCCTGTTAGGTTTAAATTACTTTTCAATGGTCATCGCCTTAGATTATACCACGAGCCAACTTCTAAAGAAGAGTTCATGTAGCAATTCACAAGCCAACTTGTGAGGGTCGCCAGTCAAATTTGCATTATGTCTACTTCAAGCTTTTAAATCACATGAGGCATGAAAGGAGAATGAATGTTCCTAACGTGTTGTACAATCTTCTCTCAATCATGGCGACCGAGACCCAAAAAGGTAGGGATAATTTTGTTTCCCACCATTGTCTAATTAAATTGCTAGTTGAAAAGTCTCTGCATGATGTATTTGCAATAACTTGGGAAGAGTTTATAAATGTTGATCAAATTAAACTTGAGCACTTGCAACCTAGGGCTTTGCCTCAATCCCATAGGTCTAGCAGGAGAATAAGCACAGATGAAGCCATTCCTAGTGCTTCAACCTCAGGTGTTGGCTCTAGTGTGAATCCTCCTATAGTAGAAGAAAACATAGAAATTAGCTCTTTTGGAACAAAGCACTCAGAAAAAGAAAGCTCTTCCTCCGATTTGATGAGGACATTCCACTTGAAACCCTGATGAAAACTAGGGAACAAAAGAGAGAAGTATAAATGAGAAAAGGGACTTGGCTAAAAACACAACCCGTAGAAAGAAAAGTGTCAAGTTCTAAGAAGAGGAAGGTTGACACTTTTCATGCTGCAGCCAAAGAAAAATGTAAGAGACCTCCTAGGAAATCAAGACCAGCTGGGCCTATGATTGGTACACCTCTATAGGATAGCCCTAAACCTAGTGAGACCTCACATGGGGACCCTGAAGCTCCAATGGAGTAGGAGAATGTTGAAGAAGAAGAAGACATATTCAAGAGAGTAGCAAATATAACATTGGTCGATCTTGCTAACATTGCAGAAGAATTAGAGGAAAATCAGGACTTCCTACAACATGAGCAAGAAGTCCTGCAGCATGAGCAAGAGGTCTTGTAGCAAGAAGTCCTGCAACAATAGCCATAACCAGAGCAAGAGTTCCTACAATCACAACAAGAACAAGAATAAGAGTCCTTGTAGCAACAACAAGTAGAAGAAGAAACAACACCCTTGTAGCCAGAGATAACTACACAGCCTGAGTCCATGCAGATAGTACCATATGAGGAGCCACCACCAAAAATACTGGTAGGAATCCATAATCCTCTTGATTTTACATTGCATACAACAATTTTAAATTTATGGAAGGAAATACAAAGAAGAGAGGAAGAATGGAAAAAGGAAAAACGGAAATTGAAGGAGGAAATTCAAAAGAGGGATGAAGAGATTGAGGATAAAATTGCAGAAATTTCCACCCTGAAGCAAAGAGTGGATGATATGGCAGCTTTGACACCAAAAATTTTGGAATGTAGGACCCCTCCAAGGGTCTATGCTCTGCTCCTGAAAGAGAAATATCTCTCTTTTAAGCTGTCAAGAATTGCCTCAGGTTTGAATCCTTCTATTGACACCCCCATTGAATTCTTCAATGCTTATAGGATTTCCTCACCTAAGATCAAGAATTTTCTATATGAATTTTATTTGCATAATTATGCTGTCACAAAAGACCATGATTGGAATCTGCTACTGTATGTTGGGGATGTTCAATTGAGAGAATTCATGTCTTGGGTACAAATTGAGATTAGTTGGGGACACCAACATGGTGCTTATAAAAAATTGGAGTCTGATATCCCTCTGCCTATTAGAGTTGAATCAAGTAACCCAAGGGATATTTATAGATAATGGTAGAGAATGCTTCTCAGACCAAGTTATGGCAATAGGATTATGCCTTGGATTGAGGTAGTTTACAATGAGTATGAGGTAAAGATAGTAACAAAGGAGGAAACCATGACGAGATGTTTATCACAGAAATGGAATAGTCTAACTGATGAGCTGAAACAAGCCGAGCCTCATTCCATCCATAATTATGCTGCAACACTAAAGAGAATTGATAGGTATATTGAGATTGGGAGAACATAGGGGTGAATCTGGCTTCCCCTGACTTTCCAACCACCCATGCTCATGTGGCCCATGCCAAACTTCAGATTTTACTAGTTTGACGTTG
>VDFB02105727.1:0-47965 GCA_007258455.2 Sequoia sempervirens | reverse complement strand
TTGTATTGAGCATTATCATAGTCATTAAAAAGAAGGCACAACATAGCTCTCCAACACAATGTAAAAATGATACTGATAATAAAGAAGACAGGAGTGAATAATCAATATGTCAATGGCTCATCACACTTAGAGAAGCTCGTATGGAATGAATAAAGGGAAACTTGAAGAAACTCCTGCATCACTGCAAGAATTGAGTGAAATAGGCACAGTAGAGCGGTGGTTTCTCACAGTCTCGTTGATAGACCCTAATGCTTATTCAAATGAATGTTCCCTGCACTACCGTGGGGGATCTCGAGTTTTCCTCGGGTGTTGCAGTGAAGGTGGAAGGAGTGTGAGGGATAGTGGTGGAATTGTGCTCTCCCACATTCTCATAAGAAAACTTTAATATTTGTGTGTTGGTTGTGGTGCCTGTGTGAAGTGAAATAAAAGAAAAAGGAATAAAGTATAAAAAGAAATATTTCACAAATAATGAAGATATATTCAAATATGATGGAAATATTATCTTGGGGAAATAAATAAAAGTGGGATTAGTAATTTTAAAAGGGGGTAAAATATATATGTTTGTGAAACATTTTTCACCTAGGAAGGTTAGTGATTACTTCACCGTTTAAATATTAGCGAAAATAAATACATTAGTGAAATATGGGGGTGAAGAGAGGAGAATAGTGAAAATATTCTTAGGGAATACAAATTGAAATAAATTATTGCAGGGAAAGAAAAGAACTATTATTTTGGGAATAAATATAGAGATTGCGATGCATGTAATTTTGAAAGGTGAATTTAGTGAAATGATTTCACTAAGGGAGTTATAAGTGGGTGATTATTTTTCTAGTAAAAGAAGATTAATACTAAATTAAACAGAGATTACAAAGATAAAGATGAAGATTAAAATATTTAATTTTCCAAAAGGCAACTAATTAAATATTTTATTTTACCAAATATAATCAAACGAAGAGTTCCATCGAGAAGAAGAGTTACATTAGATGAATGTTGTGAAGAGTTGTAACCCTAATGTAATGTATATATGGAATAAAATCATCAAAAAAATAAGAATCAGTAGATTAGGTAGTTGGATAGGGTGAACTGTTGCCGAAAAAGAACATCATGTTGTATATTGTAAAATCTTTTCAAATTATATAATGGAGAAGAATGCATAAATTTGGTGATCCAATTATGGTGTCAATTGGTTTTTTAATTTATTAAAAATGTTATTTGGTTGTCTCCAAGGTTTTCATTTCCATATTATTTAAATTTAGGTATCAAGAATATTTTCAATTTATCAAAGCACATGTGTTGCTCATGTGTGGTTCAATTAACCAGCTCCTTCAAGGAAGGATACAAGTCTTTTAATTAATCATAGTAATTTGGAAAAGGACATTTGGATCAATAAGAAGAACTTGATAATTGCATCCTTGCACGTTTATGCCAGGAATAAACTCATAAAAGTGGTAAACAAATTGAATTGTATCCAAAAATAGGACACACATATCATTTACCTCTTGACTCCATTAGCCCAACATGAGTAGGCACTGGTCACACCATTTCCACTTTAGATTTCATAAAATCTTATCAAAACATCCATGTTTCAAATTTGATACTAGGAGTAGGAGTAGTTAGCAAGCTTTCATCTATTACACTTTGTGCCATCGTAATAGATCCATCAATTCAATCAAGTCATAAAACTCTAAATTTGCTTCAATTATAAAGGTGCACCCACCTAGGTCTGGTAGAGCCTGAAGAGAAGAAGGTTCAAATTCATCATTTGGCCCTGTACGTTAGCCAAAAAAATTGTGAGAGCTTGGCAACCTCTCGTGGTTCAAACCTTTGTTTTTGAGAACTAACAGTTTGGTGACTCCGCTGGGGACAAACATAAAAAAAATTTAGTTCCATCCTATAAATTCATAGAGTCAATAAATATTTCACATTTGAGTGAGGAGATTATGCTGGGGAAAATCTAAAATAATTTCAAAAGAATCATTTTCCTACTTTTGAAAAAGTAAGTGGCGACTCTGTTTAAAATTGATAGATAATGCATAGACATTTTGGAACAGTAACACCTTTCCAGTTTTCTTTTCAAGATGTCAAAAGAACTAAGAAGGCAACAAAAAATAAGGGAGTGTAAAGAATTGAGAAAACAACGGATACAATTGGAACAACAACTACTACAATTAGGAGTCAAACGTGTCCCAAATGTATCACAAAATATACCATACTACAATAAGAATGAATATACAAATGCAAGCAAGCATTGGACCCCACAAGTTCCTGATAATACAATTGGGAATTTTCACAATGGAGGTATTGGACATCATTCACAACAAGAAATTTTTACACCACAAGCCCCATATCAAATAAATTTTTATCCTCCATCTCTTAGACAAAAATCAGTGATCTACCAAAACCCATTTTTCCCTCCAAATTTTGTCTCAGCCATTGATAAACCATTCAACTACAATAATATCCAAGGCTACCCAAATCCTTATCCCTACAAATTGACATAACTGATAAAGCATAACCCTAAATTTCATGGAGAATGGAGTGAATCAGCTTGTAAGCATGTACAACAATTCTGGGACTTCATTCTAGACTTTCAAATTTATCAAGAAGATGTCATTATGAATTTTTTTTCAAAGTCTTTGAGGGATGATGCAAGGGAATGGTTTATTGGATTACCTATGCAAAGTATCTCTTCATGGAAAGAGCTCAAAAGACTATTCCTAAGCTAGTATAGTCATGAAGGTGAATATGGAGAAATTGATCAAGCAATATAGCTTGGAGAGGAAATATATGCAAATGATGTTTTTTTCAGATTTGAATGAAGATGAACTTGTTGAAGACCAATTTCCCACCTTGGAGGATGACTGGAGCATTGAGGATGTTGTTGGAAACACATTGCTTGAGGAGTATATTAGTCATGATTTAGATGATGTGGAGGTGCAGCCATGTATTTGTCATAGCATTGAAAATTTGGAAGCTGAAAAAAAAAAAGACAATATGCCTTGCAACAATAAGGAAGGCAATGACTATGATCAGTTCATAGAGGATGAATATGCAATTGAAAATAATTCTTATGACAACCTACATGAAGATATAGAAAGTATATCCTGCATAACATATTGTGACAGTGCATGTTATCAAGGATCCATTGAATATTCATATTGTGAAAATGAACCTGTGGAAAGTGATTCCTACAACTCTTATGATAATCAAATGGAAGAAGCAAGCTCATTTGATAATAAACAAATAACACATCCAGTTGCAGTTGAATGCCATGAAGACACATTTGTTGAAAAAGAGGTTTGTACACTTGAAAATGGTTTCCAAACTTTTTCAAATCCATTGTATGATAAAGAGATAGGTGAAGATCAGATGACATTTTTCCAAGGTGTTCCTAAACATGAATTTTATGTGTTTTCAAATCCAATTTATGTTGAAGATAAAGTATTTTATGATAATCAAAGTAATGTACCAATTTGTGAAACAAGTGAATATGAGATCAACACATCTGAATTACCATTTTTTGATGATGAGAAGAACAAAGAATATAGCAATGATATGAAGGATGAGGAAACATCCTCACTCAGCAGTGAGAAAAATTTAAATTTTCTGACTGCAGAGTATCAGAGGTATGCACACATGAATAGAGCTGAAATTGAATGCCCAACACACATTTCTTTTGAGAGTGGAGACACTTTGTGTAATAATGGTCTAGAAATTTTTGATTCCAATGAAGTTTTAGAACCACAAATATGTGGGAGAGCTATATGTAATAATTAAGATAGTGTTGATATTTTTGGGTCTAATGCTAAAGGCAACATTGATGATAGTAAATGTCAACAACAACATGATTTGTTCTACTTTCCAGTTCAATTAGAGAGCCAACATTTGGTGAATAGTAACAAAAGGGATGAAATAAAGTATCATGTAGACTTTGGTGGTTGTGACTTCATTTAACATGGTGATAAAATCTTCTAGATTGTACTTGGTTCCCAAGCACATAATAATAAAGAAAAAATGGGCAATATTGGGCATAATAGATGGAGGAAAAACATCAATAAATTTTGTCAAATAGATTTCAATAAAAGTTTTAGATTGGATTCAAAAGGGTGTGACGAAAACCAAGTGTTTGGTAGGGGAAAATAGGGGCAATTCTTTTTGGTGGCCTTATGCCATCAGCCATGGTGTGGTTTTTCTAAAAACCATATCAGTCCATGACAAGAAAGGGTTTAAGTCTATTGTTCAATGGATAAAATGTTGGGTCTGCTCTCCCAGAGACCTGGATTCTTGCTATGCCCACAAGGGGCATACATCCCAAGATGGAGCCACTTTGGAACCTAAAATTTCATGCAAATTTTAGGCTCCCATGTTCAAAATTTTGATTGTGGCATTCAGATGTACAATTGAAAAAATCTACTCAAAGTGTGCTACAAGGATTGATACTTTTGGGATTTATGATATTGTTAGTAAACATATTTTCAATGTTGGACATACCCATTATTGCTCATAATGAATTTTTTGGAACAAATACACTGCTAACATCTAGAGGAGGAGGACATTCTTATCATCTATTGTTCACTCAACAAAAAGTATGTAGTATCGACAACCTAGGAGGAAAAAGTTGTCCAAAATAAATGAGGGTCTTGCTAATGTGAAGTTCAAATTCATCTCCACGAAGAGTGAACTAAGTAATAGTGTGTTTATGTCGCATGGATGAAGTTTCAACTTCAAAAACATTATTCCAGGGACATACAGGCTAGTTGCTTCTCATCCAATGAGAACATGGAAAGAGAATTAATGGCCTGCAAGTGGAGCTAAATGAATTCAAGGTTTTTGAAAACCAGACAGTAAAATGCACCATGGCCCACAAGTAACAGAGAAATTTGAATTACCTCTCCCCACAAGCATTTACAACATCTTTATCTTGTGTACAAAATTAAGACATTTGGAACCTTTATATTATCTTTCTGCCCAAAAAAAAATGGCTGTTGGATGTTGATTAGTCTCATAATAATGGATTAATTTTTTAGGCCGTTTGACTCTAGCCCTTTTGCGGATGGTTGGGAACATATAAAAGAAGAAATTTGATAGTTTGTTTGAGGTCATTTTGACAGCGGGAACAAATGTGCAGATACTGGGGATGCTTCTACTCACATTTTAACTTCAATAAAACATGCAAGCAAACTTTCACAACAATTCTCTTTTACATATAACTAAACAAGGATCGAGCAATTTGAATTAAAGTGTTTACAATATATCAGGAGCCAAAGGATTGGACGTTGCTTTCAATTTAATAATGTCTCTATTTAGCAGATTCTTCTACAAAAGACCTCCTGATGGTCTTCTTGAATTCACTAAGAGAGTTTATGTTTTTGATTCCCGTTTCTCCACTGAGGTTTTATCAGGCCCTGGTTAATATCCATGGATCTATAATATGCAGGAGTGTATTTTGAAGATGTGACACCAACATCCCTCGTTGTGTCATTGAAGGAAATCAACCTAAACTCATGAGAAGCAGGTTGTCTCACATGTGTTGTTTCACAGGAGATTACTCTTCTCGAGCTGTATTTGCGTACTTGAGAAATAAAAACATACATTTAAGAACTTGGAGCCATTTGTATGTTACCAGAGTGTAAAACTGTTTCAGAAGCAGTGCTAGTTGAAAATGATTTGGTTAACAAGGCATTTCGGGAGTTTCCTAGAGGAGCATATTTGCTCACTTATATTTACATTCAACTTCAGGAGGCTGATCCAATTCACCATCCACTTCTAGATTTTATCTTTTCTCGTCCTTGCAGAACATACTTTGATTTGATAAAGTCATGGCTTTATCGAGAAGTTGTCAAGGTTCCATATAATGATTTTGTTATTGAGGCATCAGAAAACACAGAGTCTAATTCATTAGGAAAGGATATGCAAATAGTTTTTCTGTCTCCAATATAAAGGTGACATTGAAGGTGTGTGATGGAGTTTTTGTACCTTGTCTTTTGAAACATGTTTCTACTCCTCTCCTTCAGGCTGGCCAACAGCTTCAAGTGTTTGCAAGGTTGTTTCAAACTGCTATGTTTGGAAAGAAAATATCATGGTTTCTTTCAACCTGCAAATTGTGCAAAAAGGGAGTCATGGAACTTATACTAATAGTGTTGATATTGAAGGTTATGCTAGTGGAATAACTCAAGCATTATAATTCCATACATACCATACACCTTTAAACAAACAAAATGACTTTGTTAATGCAATCAAAAGTTGCATGGGACTTTGTTACACAGATTTTGGATTCTTTGAAGTTGGCATTGCGGTTGAATTCTGCAAGTGAGGGAAGCAGGCCGCAACACACACAAAAGGTAGTCACAGCGATGGAAACATCCACGTCGGGGCGTAGGGGTGGATTGAATTGCAATATGTAGAGATTTTTGTCAGAATTTTTCCATTATAAGAGCCACGAAGAGAATTCTTACCCAAAAAATTATTAAGGAGATACTACGCCAGCCAAGACGACCTTATGAAGGCACCATGTAATCCCACATGATAGATGAAGTTACAAAACCATGTGCATAGGTGAGATCTTCTGTTACAAATAATTGAAATTGCGGGTGAAAACAATTGTATTAAGCATTATCACAGTAATTAAAAAGAAGGTGCAACGTAGCTCTCCAACACTATGAAAATGATACTGATAATAAAGAAGACAAGAGTGAATAATCTATATGTCGATGGCTCATCACACTTAGAGAAGCTCGTATGGAATGAATAAAGGGAAACTTGAAGAAACTCCCACGTCACTGCAAGAATTGAGTGAAATAGGCATAGTAGAGTGGTGATTTCTCACAGTCCCGTTGATCGACCCTAATGCTTATGCAGATGAATGTTCCTCGCACTACAGCAGAGGATCTCGAGTTTTCCTCCGATGTGGTGAAGGTGGAAGGAGTGTGTGGGATAGTGGTGGAATTGTGCTTTCTCGCATTCTCGTAAGCAAACTTTAATATTTGTGTGTTGCTTGTGGTGCCTATGTGAAGTGAAATAAAAGTGAAAGGAATAAAGTATAAAAAGAAATATTTCACAAATAATGAAGATATATTCAAATATGATGGAAATATTATCTTGGGGAAATAATTAAAAGTGGGATTAGTAATTTTAAAAGGGGGAAAAATATTAAAAAAATTTGAAACATTTTCACCTAGGAAGGTTGGTGATTACTTCACTATTTAAATATTGTGAAAATAAATACATTAGTGAAATATGAAATTGAAGAGAGAGGAATAATGAAAATATTCTCACAGAGATACAAGTGAAATAAATTATTTCACAGGAGAAGAAAGAACTATTATTTTGGGAATAAATATAAGTGCCCAGTATGTAATTTTGAAAGGTGAATTTAGTGAAATGATTTCACCAAGGGAGTTATAAGTGAGTGAGTATTTTTCAAGCAAAATAAAATTAATACTAAATTAAAAAATATTACAAAGATAAAGATGAAGATTAAAATATTTAATTTTCCAAAAGGAAACTAATTAAATATTTTATTTTACCAAATACAATCAAACAAAGAGTTGCATCGAGAAGAAGAGTTACATAAGATGGATGTTGTGAAGAGTTGTAACCTAATGTAATGTATATATGGAATACAATAATAAAAATAAGAATTAGTAGATTAGGTAGTGGATAGGGTGAACTATTTCTGAAACAAAACATCATGTTGTATATTGTAAAATCTTTTCAAATTATATAATGGAGAAGAATGCATAAATTTGGTGATCCAATTATGGTGTCAGTTGTTTGTTGAATTTATTAAAAATATTATCCGGTTGTCTCCAAGGTTGTCATTTCCCTATTATTTAAATTGAGGTATCAAGAATATTTTCAATTTATCAAAGCACACTTGTTGCTCTTGTGTGGTTCAATTAACTGGTTCCTTCAAGGAAGGATTAAAGTCTTTTAATTAATCATAGTAATTTGGAAAAGGACATTTGGATCAATAAGAACTTGATAATTGCATCCTTGCACGTTTATGCCAGGCATAAACTCATAAAAGTGTCAAAAAATTGAATTGTATCTAGAAATAGGACACACATATCATTTACCTCTTGACTCCATTAGCCCAACATGAGTAGGCACTAGTCACACCTTTTCCACTTTAGAATTTCATAAAATCTTATTAAAACATCCACATTTCAAATTGATACTAGGGTATTAGTAGTCAACAAGCTTTCATCTATTGCACTTTTCCATTGTAATAGATCCATCAGGTCAATCCAAGTCATACAACTCTAAATCTACTTCAATTATAAAGGTGCACCCACCTAGGTCTGGCAGAGCCTAACGAGAAGAAGGTTCAAATTCATCATTTAGCCTTTTACGTTAGCCAAAAATGTTGTGAGAGCTTGGAAACCTCTCATGGTTCAAACCTACATTTTTGAGAACTAACACACCATATGACATGGTAAAGTTACCATCCAAGGAGTCCCATCCCCATCTAGAGCATAACCTACTAAACCAACAACAAGAACTAACAAGTACAATCTCTTAGAACAACTCAAGAAGACCCCTGCACAGATATCAATCCTAGAACTATTAAGGCTATCACTTGCACATAGGGAAATCCTTGAGAAAGCTTTATTAAAGTCATCTATTCTTGGGGATATTGATACCGATCAGTTTCAAGCTATGGTAGGACATATCGCTAGTCATCTTCTCACCTTCTCCGAGCAAGACCTACCATCACAACCATCTCATAACCATGCTTTACACCTTGAAGTTGTCATTCATAAGAACAAGTTCAAAAGAGTCTTAGTAAGGGAGGTGCTACATTGAACATTTGATCTCTTTAACTGATGAAAAATCTAGGCTATTTAGAGGATACTATTGAGAAGACAAAGAGTACCACCATCAGGGCATATGATGACCAAGAACGGGTATCACAAGCCATCATTACACTCCCCATCCAAGTAGGCCCGATCATTACAAAAACTACATGTCAATTATTGGACCATGAACTTCCTTACAACATACTACTTGGTCGACCCTAGATGCATGTTCTAAAAGTTGTAGCCTCGACTTATCATCAATGTGTGAAGTTTTCTTGAGGGTAAAGAGATCACTATCCATGGAGATCTTGAGCCTTTTCACTACTGCAAAAATCTTAAAGCTAAGTTCTATAAAATCTCACAAATACCTAAAAATTACGAAGGGCCTACACCCTCCACCTCATTTGTTGACCCATCATCTCTTGCATCTACTTCTAAAACAAAGGCACTTATTTTACAAAACATACCTGATATCAAAGCAATGATTCAATATTATGGTTGTGGGAACTACAAGCTAATGAAGAACATATTTGTCTTAGGAGAGCTACCTACTCCTCAATCTCATGGGAAACCTACATCTGATAGCAAAGATCCTAAGACTATCAAGATGGAAGCCACTACCTTCACCAAGTGGGGTGATTTGAATCAAGAAGATGTCAATGAGGATGATATATCTAAACTTCTCTATCAAGATGAATGACCTGTCCCTGCTCTTCCTATGGAAGATAATAACAAAGGCTTGTAACTCATGAAGGGAATAGGATATAACAAGAATGAGAAACTAGGAAAGAATTACAATGGTTTACTAGAACCCATCATTCTTGAGAAATGACTAAAAAATCTTGGCCTAGGTTTTACTACTAGCAAGGTCACACTTCTTGGCAAAGGTATTTTTGCTAAATGAGTTGAGGCTTCCTCTTGGTCACCCACATCATGTGATACAACCTTAGATGACTTCCCCTTGGATGTTGCTGATCTATTTGAAAATAACTCCCTCTTCATGATATCCATTACATCCTTTGCTCAAACCAATCCACTAATTGAAATACACCTAGTCTACCTACAACTCATCGACATGGACCAACAAGGACCACCAATTCTAGATTTATTCAAAAACAATTAAGCAATCTCAAAATTCATGGGACTCTATGATAACTTACCATGGGAATATCATAAAGCAGGTTTTGATATAAAGCTAGATACAGAGGCATACTATGGGGAGATGATTGAATCCCTCAATCACAAAATAAATGAAATGCAACTAACATGTAGATCTTTAAGTGAAAACCTCACTGTGGCACTTTCTGATCCTAAAAAAGTAAAAGCAAAGGATGCATCCGATGGTGAAACCTCTCTAAAAGGTGTGTTGAGAAAAGATGAGAGTTAGAATCTCTATAGGTGCAATAAATCTAGAGAAGTCAACAATACTAGTAGAAAAAGCCACTCTAATTAATATGGGAACCAAAGAAGTACCTGAGATCACTTTTTATGTTGAATCCTTGTTGGACGAAGAATAGAAGAACCTGGCAGCTTTCCTAAAATAGCATAAAACCAACTTTGCATGGTCATACACAGATATGTCAGGCCTTGATCCAGAAGTGGTTGTGCATCACTTAAGTTAGATCCTAAATCTAAGCCGATCAGAAAACCAAAAAATTAAGATGCACCCTAAGATAGCACTCTTGGTTAAACTGGAGTTGCAAAATCTTCTTGAGTTGGATTCATCTGACTGATAGATTATCCTAAGTGGGTTTCAAACCTGGTACGAGTCTCAAAACCCACTGGGGGCATCAGAATATGCACTGATTTTAGAGATCTAAACAAGGCATGTCTGGAGGATGATTTCCCTCTTCCGAATATCAAGCTCATTGTGAACCTAATAGCTGGGCATGAAATGTTGTCACTTATGGATGGTTTTCCAAACTACAACCAAATTATAATCACCAAGGAGGATCAACACAAGACTGTGTTCACTTGTCCATGGGGAACCTATTGCTATAATGTGATGCCTTTCGAGATAAAGAAAGCAAGAGCAACCTATCAAAGGGAAATGACCCTCATCTTCCATGACATGATCGACAAAAACAATTGAAGGTTATGTGGATGATATTTTGGAAAAATCAAAGAAAAGAAGTGAGCACATACAAGTCTTATGACTTATCTTTGATAGGCTAGAAGAATACAAAGTAAGGCTAAATCCAAAAAAGTGTGTATTTGGGGTAACATCAGGGAAATTTCTTGGCTTCATTGTCTCGCAAAGAGGGATAGAAATTGGTCTTGCAAAGGTAAAATCCATCCTAGACATGGAACCACCACAAACACTAAAATAGATGAAAGGGATTACCAAGGGAAGATTAGATCTATCAGCGGAAAGGTTCATAGCACAACTATCAAATAAAATTCACCCCTTTTCACATCTTCTCCATAAAGGGATAACTTACAAGTGGGATGAGAAGTGTGATAAGGCTTTCCAAAAAATACAATACTACCTACTAACACCTCCAGTGCTCATGCCACCAACACCGAACAAACCACTGATCTTGTATATCTTAGTAACACCAACAACACTAGGAGCTCTTTTGGCATGCTTAGCATGATGATAGCCGGGACTTTATCCTACTACATGATACAGACCTTGGTGGGTTATGAAATGAACTATTCATCCATTCAGAAAGCATGTTTAGTGGTGGTTTTTTCTTCACAAAAGTTTAGACATTACATGTTGTCGCATCAAATCAAGCTTATTGCAAAAATTGACCCATTGAAATACCTATTATCAAAAGCAACTATCACTAGGTGAATGACCAAATGAGTCATGATCTTGACTGAATTCAACATAGAATACGTGGAGCTTAAGGAAATCAAAGGACAAGTGATCATAGACCAACTAGTGGAAGCACCTATCTATCTTTGAGAACCCTCTAATATCCAAGTTCCTTGATGAATCGGTGTTCCTTGTAATCTACGGCTCGATTGGAAGATGTACTTTGATGGATCACTCACCCAACATGGATTAGGAGTAGGCATTCTCTTCATCACCCCTCAAGGTGATTGCATTCCAAAGTCCTATCGACTATCATTCCCTTGTACTAATAGCATTGTTGAGTACGAATCCCTAATCACAAGTCTAAGGATAGTGGTTCAGTGGCAAATACAAGAAATTAAAGTTTATGGAGACTCATAGCTAGTTATCAACCAAGTCAACGATGACCATCAAACTAAGGATGAAAAGCTTGCTCCTTACAAGAAGATGGTGGAGAATCTCAAGGATCTTTTCATAGATATAACTTTTGAGCAGATTCCTCACATAAATAACATAGCAACAAATGCCATGGAAATAATTAGATCACTACTAGACATGCCGAACAATGTCCTCCAATGTGAATTCTTGGTAGAACAACTTTTCATACCAACTTTCAAAATCCTTGAATCTGAATTCACATGTGTCATTGTTGGTCCTAGATCCCTATGGTATCATGAAATCTTCACCTACCTTAGCAAAGGAACCCTCCCATTTGATATCACCTCAAAATTTTAAAAGACCTTTGTTAAAAATGCATCATGATTCACGATCATAGGTGATACCCTTTACCGCCGAAGCATCAAAGGGATATTACTAGGATTTCTTAACCAAGAGGAATCCTTGACTACTTTAACAGAAGTACACGATGGCATATGTGGGTCCCATTGTAGCAGTATGACATTAGCTAAGAAACTGTTGAGGACAGGGTACTAGTGGCCAACCATGGAAAAGGAAGCTCATCAGTATGCATAAAAGTGTGTCTAGTGTCAACAACATGGAGATATGATTCATGCCCCAGCTCAAGAGTTGCAATCCATGATCACACCATGGCATTTTTTGCAGTGGGGACTTGAACTCATAGGAAAAATCACCCCAACCTCATCCAATGGCCACAAGTTTATCATAACCGCCACTAAGTACTTTACTAAGTGGGTTGAAGCCATTCCTATGACATATATAATAGGGAAGCAGATCGCCAAATTTATCCTGAACTATCTAATCTACTATTATGGTGTTCCACAAACCCTCATCTCAGATAATGGAACTCCTTTTAAAAATTAGAATGTAAAAGAGCTATGTCAAATATTCAACATCCAACATAGATTCTTTACCCCCGTATTATCCCCAAGGAAACAGTCAAGCCAAAGCTACAAAAAAACCATCCTAAAAATCTTGGAAAGCGATTGAATGATGCTAGCCACATTTGCAGCCAATCCGGCTCTCTTGGATTATCAAACTGAGTACAGGACAAGTGCAAACCCTTTCTCCTTGGTCTATGGATCTAAAGCTATCCTACCTAGCTGAGGTTGAGCTCCCATAATTGTGAATGTCAATACAAAACCCTGATCACTAATGAAAGAATGCAGAGTATCTTGGCTCATGAACTAGAATTCTTGGATGAGCATCATCTTCATGCCCTCAACCACTTGCAAGAGTATATCAAAAAGAAGTATTCGGAAATAGAGTTATAACAAGAGGATCAAATGTCAGTAATTCTAGGTAGGGGATCTAGTCTTAAAGAAGAATTAGAAGAACCTTCCAGATCAAGACAACAAAGGGAAGTTTGAGCCAAATTGGTTGGGCCCTTTTGTCATCATAGCAAGCTACGAATCAAGAGCATACCAACTATCAACCCCTGAAGGTGAACCCTTACAGGAACCAACTAACAAATTGCATCTCAAAAAAATTTATGCCTAGTCTTGAAGGGTGTAAATCTGAAAATACAAAAAATTAAAAAAAGGATCAAAATCCAAAAAAATGAGAAAAGGATTGAAAAAAGTAAAGAAAAGCAATCGTCCTCTAGTGAAAACCACTTCGATGGTGCTTTGCGCAAGTACCTTGGTAAAAACCTAGAAAACAAGTGCCTTGTGTAAATAAAGCACCTCCATCTATTATTTGGCTCTTTATCCTACCATTCTTTGTATCACCCTCCATCCATCACATCATTTATCCTATTCATCCATCACCTAACCACATCCTTATCATAGCTTGATGTTGTGAAGTATCACAATCCCTTTAAGTACTACTTGCCATATTACAAAGATCAATTTATCTTGCCTATATCGAAGTAGTCTAACCTGTCACACTGAGGGAAATTGGTTATGGATCATAATCGAGTTCTTGTATATCTTGTGTTCATTGGAAATATTATTGAAAATACAAAAACATTCATAAAATCTTATCAAAAACACCAAAAAATTTGCAAAACATTCATCAGGAAATCCAAAACATTTGCAAAATCCTATATAGCTAAAATCCAAAAACATTCAAAAATTTGTAAAGTCAAAATCTAAAACATCCAGAACACATCAAAATCCCTAAAAGAGTCAAAACATCGAAAACCCAAAAAATAGGGTCCCCTTGTCAAACTACGTTGTCTCTAAGCTTGAACGTAGGCAAGGCCATCATTGATGTGCCCCGAGACACCCTAGGTAGTCCTTTAGGAATCTGTCATAATAATTTAACTTTCCATAACCTATGCATTTCTCATCTTGTAAAATAGGATGAGTCAGTTGAACTACGTGGTCTTTGCATGTATAATGTAGGAAAGGCTTATCTTTGATCATCCCCTGAGGCCCCTAGGATAGGTCTTTAGGTTAGGTTCTTGGGTCAAAACAGCACAGAAAATCTCAAAACATTCAAATATCTCAAAATACCAAAAATCCTAGATAGCTTTTGAAAATCCCAAAACATCCAAATGTCTCAAAAGCACCAAAAAAATTGTAAAATGTCGAGAAGACCCTAAACATTTAGATGAGAAAATCCCAAAACATCCAAAATTTCTAAAAACAAAAAAAACTCAGAATTCAAAAGACCTAAAAAACCTCAAATATCTTGGAAAACCCTAAACAACCTCAAAAAATAAAAAACATAAACATTCAAAAAGACCAAAAACAACCTCAAAACATTTAGAAAAATATCAAAAACATTGAAAAAATTAGAAAATCTAAAACCACCCATCCCACCTCGCTTTCACCTATAATAAATCAATCACCACCTTCACCCTTTGGAAAAAAAATAGAAATCAAGTGTAGCAAGTCATAAATTGAGAACCTAATCGTCAAAATATAAAGTTTAGATCATAGGTAAATACGTCAGTGAAGTGTATATCAACAACTCATATTAGCATCATCATCCTAACCTCAAACAACCATCTGATCAACTTGTCCTAGAATGTATCCTTTCTGCGATGAAAATTAGTATCAGACATCACCTTGGAAAAACTTAAACAAGCAAGAGATATAGATAAAATTGATTGTTTGTCTTTGATCTTTTATTATTATTTATCTGAATGACCCATTCCAAGGACCTCTCGATGATGTCTATCAAAATGATAGAGAGAAAAGAAGGGGGCATCGATAATTATCTTTCATTTGTTGTGCTTGTGGATACTCTTGTAAAATAATCTTGGCTCATACTTTCTTAGTTGTGTGTAAAGAAGTTGTATGGAGTATGTTGTTGACTATTACGTATGCTTTGGTCCAATGTATTCTAAACTTCTAACTTACATTCCAATGGGGTTTTCATATGTCAAGGTGTGAAAAAGATCTATCCTATCCATTTTTCAAGTCAAAGTGCATTACACTAGATACAACATTGTCCTAGATATTAATAACTTGATGCATCATGTCTATGTGTTATATCAAACAATAAGGAATGATGAAAAATCCCAATCCCGAAAGGTGAGCACCTCATCATCTTGCATTTATCACCCTCATCCTACATTTCTCATCACCATCTCTAATCAAGTCTCAGTGGATCATAGACTTGTTGGATCTTTTGAAGAAATCATCGAAATCAACAGTAGACCGGCCTTGTTTCTTCTTTCTTCTCTCCATGCTAACCTAGTATCATGATAGTCAACAAAAACATCATCAATGCATCCATCCTACATCCAAAAATCATAAAACATGCATCTTGCATCATCATACATCTGCATCATCATTTAAGTTGTGATGAATAATATAGATTTGTTATTCTAAGCATCTTAAATCATTGCATCACATATCATATCATGAAGCATAACATCTGCATTATCCATCCATACATCCAATGCATACATAATCAACACATCATAAAACTGCATAGAAAATACATAAAAAAAAAATGCATCCATAACATTTGATATCATCCATACCATAGCATATCATGAAAAGATAAAGATAAAGAACATAACATTGCATCCATCCCATGTCATCTCATGTATCATCGCATATCACATAAGCATAAGTAAAATACATCCATACATCATCAAATATAAGCATTTCATACCAAGTGCATACATAAATCATAAGCATGAAATAAGATGAGCACATCATGTAGAATTTGTATTTGTATCATATATATATCAAAAAATGAATGTCATGGTACAAAATCTGGATCAGTGTATGTATATCAATCATAAATACAAATATCCACAAGGCTATCAAAAAAGAGCCCATGAATGTATATCTATGTGAAAGATTCAGGAAACAAAAGGAAAAAAGTGTCTTTACAAAATTAGGCCAGCCCTAATGGCTGCTACCCTCTCTAACATGCCTCGCTGGCTGATCCTCAGCCCTGGGCCATGCATTGTTGCGCTATGAATAATCGAGTTGTCTCAGTGGCACTGACACATCTCTATGATAATGTATCTTGTAGTATGATGCCTCTGTCGTGGCCTCTCTGTATAATCTAGTGGATGCATTCCTGCCCTAGGTAGCTATTGTGAGGGCCTCTAACTATTGTCACTAACCAATGTCCTGGTCCCTCTCAGCAGTGACAGCCTATAATGCTTCCTAACGTGGTCCCTCTCAACCGTAATAGCAACCACCTACTTCCTAGCCTGATCTCACTCGGCAGTGATAACCAAAATCTATTGGCGGGCTTGATCTCACTCACTTGTCAAAATATGCACCTGCTATTGTAGTTGTTGTATCCGAGCATCTTTGGCATCTAGAGGTGGTGGCAATGATACCTGCTATTGTACACCCTACTACTGATCAACTGGTGGATCCCCCAGAACCTATCCATCATGGTTGTCCTAGCTTCCCTGTCCCCGTCCTCTACCCGTTCCCCTACCTTTGGGTCTCCCTCTAGGAAGAGCACCCACTGGATCTGTAAGACGTTGTGGAGGTGTGAACCAAGCATCATAAGCAGGTGTAATCGCCGCTACCACTTGATACTAGTCATAGGCCCATGGCTAAGATGCCAACTTTCTAAAGCTCTCCATTGCCTCTGGAGATAGAATAGTAGGTCCCCATGTGGGAACCTCTCATGCAAACCTCGTGAAAATAGCCCTATAGGCATCATTTGGCCTATCTTGAATCTCCTTGAACTATTGTACCACTCTATCCAACAAATATCACTCAATGATCATATGCTCATGACCATACATGTATCAGGTTTGTCTCGCAAAGAATAGTTGTTGAGCATCATCATACCATGGTGGCATCTATAGCCACGAGCACCATCAAAAAACTTTCATGTCATCCAAAACCCACCACCAGTATAGGAGCCCAATCTATCTAGTGTGTTGCAAAGTAATGGCACCTCTATATCACTAGATCATATGATCATTTGGCTCAACATCTACCATTTGCACTCTTGGTCAGAGCACAATGATATGCTCCCATGCCCAAATGTGTAGTAAGGTCACCCCTACACTAATGGCTCTGTCGTCGCAATACACAAAGTTGTGCATATCATGATATAGTGAGGCTAGCATCATTGGCCCTCAAGCAAGTAGAGTCCTCTTGTGTAGCATCTTATGACATGCCAATCCCCATCTTGGGTTGAACCCTCTATTGCATCTATCGGGAGCAACCAAACCTAAAATGATGTCTACAATGATCAATCAAAAGGTGGGCACATGACCTCTATACATCTCAAGGTCAATCTGTGATGTAACAAGAGCAATGTTCTCTAGCTCCATAACCTTGTGGCACATATCATACCTAGTTTCAACATCAAAGATCACTCGCTTGCCATGTATCGACAATCATAGAATCTACCATACATACTCCAAGGTCACGGTCACCTTGTTGGTCAAAAGGTGAAAAGATGAGGTCTCACTATTGCATCTCTCGTACAAAGCAGTCATCATAGCTGAGTGAGTCTGGATGACGGGCACATATGCAACATGTATACCAAAGACCGATCTCTTCCAGGTTCTCCTGGCATAACTTTTACAAACCATCCAATCTCTCCAATACTATGGCCTATGCTCATGTGACATCAATGGTGCAATGACCTCCTACACTCACGAAGCGCACAACATCAAAGATAAAAAAAAATTGACTCAATTTAAAAATTTTAGCTCATAAATCACAATAGCGTCGCTATATTTAAATTTCAAATTGTCATGCCCGAAGGCATTTCAAATTGAAAATCACAAAGTGTGTCGCCATATACATGTCCATCATGATTTAAGATTTGGAAACCCTAACCCTAATTCTTAAATCGGGAAGTGTGTCGCTATACACACATGTGTTGTAATTTAAAATTACAAACCCAAATTTTAAATCATGAAGTGTGTCGCTATATAAATATGCATCGCTATAAATCATTTTAGCATCGCCAATTTTCAAATGGGTGTCACTATATAGCGACACTAACAAAGTTTAAAATTTAAAGTGTAATAAATGTATCAAAAAGTAAAATTTCAAATCAATTTTTGAGTTACATGTCGGTGGTCCTGAGCCTGGAATCCGTTGATGCTCTCAAACTCGATCAAAAATATGCCTGGGGAGCTCTTGTCATGCCATTTCGTCAAAGGTTCAGAGCTCAAAACAACGAGAAACTCCAAGGTGTGAATGTACAAATGAATTGAAAGTGACCCTTCTTGGCTTATTTAAGCTAGAAAATTAGGATTTTTTGCCCTAATTCAACCTTGAAGCTAGGGTTTATCATCATTTTCACCAATTTTTCCAATTTGGACCTTATTCTACATCATTTTTTGAGTTTTTGGCATAATTCTTGCGTCCTAGAGCCTTTCTAGACCCTTAAGGTAGCTTTTCATCTTTATCAAGAGATCAACCCAAAATTCAAAATTTTTTCCCAATTTCTCGAGGGGGTAAGGAATCAGCTTTATCCTTTAGTAGTGGGGCATCTAAAAATCAAAAAAATCAAAATTTTTTATTTTTTAATTTAAGCAGCAGTTTTGATCTAAAAAGCATTAATCTTAGAACCAAAGCAACAGGTACCTCGCTTCAAAGAGGGGAAAAATCTAAACACTAAAAAATGCCCTAAATGATATTATACACTCGAATCAAGTTTATTAACATTAGTTCCTCTTTGAATCCATCCTTTTTTCACTCAATTAATTGAATTATCCGTGCTAATTAATTAATTGCATCATTTTCATCTATTTAACCTAATTCATCAAATCAGGTTAATTCACCTCTTTTCATGCTAACACTTCATCTCATTAAATTAAATAAATCAAAACATTTAATTTAATTTCCTAAGTCATCTTATTTAATTAAATAACCCTAAGTTATTTAATTAAATATCATTTCATCTCTCCCCCATTCATTAAATATTTTAATTTAATGAAAAAGACTTTAATTCTTCTAATCCCCTAACTGTGCAATTAAATCTTATTTAATTAATAATTAAACTAATTTTCCTCCAAAAGGGGAATATTCCCATGGAATATCCCTTATCTTCTTTTTTGCACAATTACAACTTTGTTTTAATTTGAAAAATGCCTTTATCCTCACCCATATTGAGAATATTCCAAAGAAAATTCTCTCTCCTCCAATCGTCTCAGTTGGCTTCTTCAACAAGTTAAACCTTTAACCTCTTGAGCAAGTCACCTAGTGACTTGTGTGTGCAGGTCAAAGTGTGTTTGTTTGGAACAAATGTGAGCCCTCGATTAGTTTTCATTGTTAGAATTCAACATGCTTTGATACCATGTTGAGATTATGGATGCACAGGGTCCTTGAAGCTGCAGTCTTCAATAGAGGACCTTTGCCAAGAAAGATAATCAACCACACAGAAAGTGTTCAAGCTTAGGCATGCACAATGGGGATTCTATATTGATATGATATGATTAGATTGGATGATTACAAATGTACAAAATGCATTGAATATATAGGCATGAGTGAAAACCCTAAGATGCATGAGATGTTGCCATGTTTCATGATCTAACAACATGTGAACCCTATCTAGGAAATTATTAAATGTTGAGATAAGTTCTAGAAGGACAACTCATCTTCTAGAAGGAATTGTATCCCTACAAATAAGGAAGGGGACATTACCCCATTATTAAATGATTTATAAAAATGCAACCTAGGACTAAATGATGTATGACCTAAGTTAACTTATGCTAGTGTAATAATTAATTTAATTACACTAACACCCCCCATATGTTCAACTTAGGGAGGAAAATGCAATGATTATGCAAAGATGATGATGATGGGTCTCGACTATGAGGCCATGTTAGGTACCCATGTACATGATAAAGATGCAGAAAATCTCCCACAACTGGAGAAAAGGGGAAAAGACAGTGGGAACAAAACTCCTCTCCAAAAAGGAGATGAAAATGCAAAAATGTGAGATAGGATGGGAAGGATGGAGGACTTCCAAATATCCCCCAAGGACACAATTTGTCACATGGATACAATACAATAGCCCCCCCATAGGGAGGAAATAGAGAAACTATATAGCCCCCCCAGAAGATGATATCACCTACAAAGATGGTAAGTGTTTGAAGACAAAACATGATCCAATGTTGACAAACAACTTGTCTCCCTTTCGAAAGAAACAAAGCCAACTACAAGTGTAGGGATGCTTCCCATTCTGGATAGGAATTGAAGGAAGGATGAAGGTGGATGATGATGCCTTTGAACTTTGCTCATGTGTCTCCTTTCCTGATGATGAAAATGCCATAGTCCCAAACAATGAAGAGGATGACAAACCAGGATGATGCAGAAACTGATGTTGAACAATATCCAAAGATAGAGATGTGATGTGTATGATGGATACTTGATACCCCCCCTGAATGAAGTGTCCTCAAAACCACTGAAAGAAGTCTGAAGAAAAAAATGTGTCCAAACCACAAGCCTCCTGCAAGGAAGAAGCAAATCCAATGGTAAATGTTGAAGAAACCTCAAATCCTGAATGGAATGACAGGGAAGAAGTCTCAAAGATGAAATCTCTGAAGAGAAATCAAGTGCCTCCAAGATAGTCTCTGGATTCCTAATCAAGGTTGAGATAAAGGGATGAGGAGATTCAAGATAACTCTCTGAAGTGTGATCTAAATAGAGGAGTGATATCCCCTCAAGAATGTCCTCCAAACCTGAAGAAGTAGCCAAGTCAGTGATACCTAAAACGAATTCATCTTGTGATGTCAAGTCTAGAAAATTGAAGGTGTCCTAATGAATGATGATGATGGAAGCCTCAATTAATGAATTTGGACAAGGAATCACTGAATGTGAAGGGATACCAATAGTCTGTGATGGAGAAGAAGAACTTGAGGGAACCTTGTCAACCTCGTTGGAAGATTCAAGGCAATCAACCTCCTACACAACAATATCATTATGAGGTACTTGATCTAAGGAATGACATTTTGAATCATGACCATCAGGGAATGGTGGAGTGTTTGAATCTCCATTTATCTCCCGAAGCTTAGTCCAAAGGATGTGAGGACAATCACAATGATCAATAGATCTCAAAACATCACAATCAACTTGCATTGAAATGATCTCCAAAACAATGTATCTGTTCCAACTCCAAGCAAGTTCATGAATACCTTCACTTGGATGAGGAACTATACCCAACAGATGTGGCAATAAATCAAGTGATTGGAGATGGTGTATGATCCCATCTCGCCATTTCTTATTGTTTCCCTTGTGCAACATAGTAAGAGGAGTATATGCAAGCCCCATAATGAAATTTCTCCAAAAACACAAAGATATTGACCTTCAACAACAAATAGAAACTTCCAAAGATGATGTGCAACTGAAGTGATGCTACCCGGATCAAAAAATATTTTCCCAAGCTTCAGGATGTCCAGGTTATTGAAAAAATGCACTAAACTGAAAAAAAATTCAATGCAAGAGTACTTGGAGCTGAAACTAATCAAGGGGTTTGGACGGATGAAAAAATCTTTGAATCACCTTCTTGATGCTGCTAGAATCACTGAAATCCGATGAACAATTGCGAAGATATGAGCCTTTATGTCCAAATTAGGGGTTTGTCTTCAATTGGTTGTATAATTTTCTTCAAGAAAAATTTTGTAGAGTTGATGTACCACTGGAAAGTGCTCGAAATTACCTTTCCGATGGTATCTTGTTTGTCAATTTTTGATGCCATGGGTGAAAGTTATGATAAAATGAAAAAAAATCCTAGATGAGGCACTCTGCGAGCTAATTAGGAGCAAAAATTAAGCTCCCGGGTGCTAGCACCTGGTCACCGATATGACCATAGGTGAAAGTGAGGCAAAAAAAAGTGTTTCCAAATAGGCAGCATTGGGATTGAGATCTGGTGGAGCAGCCTGGGTGGAGCTTTGGTCTATCGGTGGTGCCACTCATTGCAATGGACCCCTCGGTCTCTGATGGAACCTCGGGCCAGGGGCTAACAAGTGCTAAACAAAGACCATCCAGAAGGATGTCAGGGAAGACTCTGGTGATCAGTGAATGCACAAGAGCTGGCGAGAGGATGGCCAACTGGAATAGGGATGGCGTCAAAAGATGGTTGATGATCGGCAATAGTAGGACTACACTCAGGCTAGCAGGAAGAAGATTCAATGATCGTCAAGATAATGCTGACAATCAGTGATGGGTCCAACCGACAATGAAGGTGTCCGGTCAAACCAAAAACTTAAGGTACAGTCAATGCAAATAAGAACTCTGTAGACATTTAATAAAAGCTGACCAATTTTTTATTGCATAATGCCTATGGGAAATTCAAAAAAATTATTTAAATGTTGACAAATAAACAATATATCTGCAAAATATAGAAATATTTATATCGACGATAGAGATATCAAGATGATGGATTAACAAACTGACCCTTTTATAAATGTTGATATATTAAGGCCCGATGGAGATTTAACAAATCAAATCTCAAATATTTTACAAAATGTCGATGTCGACTAGAGAATATAATGCAGGTCACTTTGATAATTTTTTCTTGAAACTATAGAAAAATTGCCAAAAATATTGATTTTTTGCCAAAAAGATATAGAAATATTGCCCGATTTTTTTTTGAAAAAAAAGTGCCTGCAACTAAAAAAATTTGCCTCAAAGGACAACTGACCGGGATGATTTTTTACTGCAAATTGTATGGATCGTACGATTGATTTTGCAAACCCAAAAATACCTCTGATGGATCCTGGGGTTGATGAATCTGATTTTGATGAATGGGCAGGTGATCCTAGGGTTTCAAGGCCTTCTGAAGACAATGGCAAGCTCGGATCTGACTCTATCTTCTTCAAAAATTAGCATGGTCCCCGAATGGAGTCAAGTAGCCTTCAATGGAAACCTTCAAGCCTTCAAAGAATCTCGCACACCAACTTTCTTGATCGAGGGTTGATGTTTCACTAGACAAGCTCTCATACCATGTTAGAATTCAACATGCTCTGATACCATGTTGAGATTATGGATGCACAAGGTCCCTGAAATTGTAGTCTTCAATGGAGGACCTTTGCTAGGAAAGATAATCAACCACACATAAATTTTTAGAACTTAGGCATGCACAATGGAGATTCTATATTGATATGATATGATTAGATTAGATGATTACAAATGTACAAAATGCCTTGAATATATAGGCATGAGTGAAAACCTAAGATGCATGAGATGTTTCCATGTGTCATGATCTAACATGTGAACCCTATCTAGGAAATTATTAAATGTTGAGATAAGTTTTAGAAGGACAACTCATCTCCTAGAAGGAATCTTATCCCTACAAACAAGAAAGGGGACATTACCCCCTTATTAAATAATTTATTAAAATGCGACCTAGGAATAAATGATGTATGACCTAAGTTAACTTATGCTAGTGTAATAATTAATTTAATTACACTAACATGCATCTTGTATTCTCATCCGTTGATGAGAATCCTTGATCCATGCCTTCTATTTCCTCCATCTTGGACTGTAAATTAAATCTTTTTTATCTCAACCCTCCATTTCACATTTTCTCTCCTATAAATAAAACATTAGTTGGAGACAAATGGATCCATCTTTCAATTGCAAAGTCATGTTATTGAATTCACTTGCATCCACACTCTCAATTTACTCACTTTTAGCTTAATTTAGTTCATTTTAGTTGCATAAATAACTTAATACATCCATTAATGGCTTCCATGCATCCATCCTAGTTTGTTTATAAATTAGGTTTTCCATCTTTTAGCTTAGAATTAGCTTAGATTAGCTTAGCAATTGCCTAGTTAGATCAATTTTAGCTTAAAATCATGTTAATTTAGCTTGCATCATGTTCAATTTAGCATAAAATCAGGTTTTCATTAATTCATCACAATGATTTCATTGATTTTCTTCCATAGAATTGATTGAAATAGGCTCACTAATCATGGGATTGGGAAAGGGTCATTGTTCCACATCAACACGACACCAATTTGAAAACAAGATAAGTTTCAAATGGTTTAGAGTAGGAATTTAACTATTTTCATAGTTTGTAGTTTTCATTTTCACTAAATGCTTAGTTTAACTTTCAATTTGAATGATCTTGTTTGTGATTGAGGTGTAGTGGCTAAGTTATGCTTCGATTCATCATGGATCAAGTGTAAACGACCCACCCTGACAATCCTCATCTCACACTAGGTAGTAGAACTCCCGTGCACATATTTGGGGATCCCATTTTTAATGGGAAGAAATAAAGCATCTTACTAGGCCAAGGTCATAGAAAGGATTAAGTCTAGAGTTTCCACATAGAAAGCTCATTGGTTGTTACTTTCAGGTTGCATTTTGTTAATCAAAATAGTTTTAGCAGCAATTCCAAATTACTTTATTGCTATTCTTAAGGCCCAAAAATTAGTTGTTGATCAGATTGAGAAAATTATTAGGGACTTTTAATGGAGATAAAAAATTCCCTTTGATTTCTCTTGGTAGTATGTCTTCTAATAAACTCAAAGGAGGTGTAGGAATGCATGATATATCCCAACACAATATGGATTTTGGGGGAAAGTTGATATGGAAAATGTATACTAAGTCTGATTCATTGTGGTGCAAGATATTATAGATGAAATATTTGGACTTTCAAAATCCGACAAGAGTATTCACAATATCTAATCCTCTTGATGGTTCTGCTATGTGGAACTTCATTGTATTGTGTCGGAAGGTGGCCACTTCATACATATCTCGGAAAGTGCATAAGGGTGATGATATTTATTTTTTGAATGATTCTTGGAATGACTACTCCCCTTTAAAGGAATTTCAAGAATTACAATCAACCATTCCACTAATATCTCAGGTATGGGGTACTAGACTGATTGATTATGTTGATTTAGTAGAATTTTTAATTGATAGAGTAACAAGGAAGCATTTTTCTGAAATAAAAATATCAATGGCTCAAAAGGACTTCTTACATCACATTTTAGCACAAAGAGTAGTGTTTTTATCAAGAAAACTAGATAAAACAATTTGGGCTCCTTCCAAAAATGGTAGTTATACAGTCAAGCAAGGTTATAAAGCAATTCTCAATAGAGAAGCATAAGAGCAATCACAAAGAGCCTTTTCCTTTTGCTAGAACAACATGGTTTTACCAAAGGCAGGGAGCTTTGCATGGATAGTTTTGGATAAAAGGGTCTTAATAAGTGAAAGAATTTCTAAACGACAAATTGCAGAACCTTTTAAATGTGTCCTATGTGAAGAATTTTAAGATATCGATCACGTATTCTTACAATGTGAATTTTCTCAGGAGTGTTGGAAATTTGTGCTAAACAAGTTAGGCTTTTCTACTTCTCTACCAAACATAGTTTGGGATCTATTCCAGACTTGGCCTATGTTATTCAAATCTTCCTTCTTTGCATGCATTTGGTGTTTAGTACTAGCTATGCTGATTTGGTCAATTTGGTGGGAATGTAATAAGCACATTTTCAAGAAGATTTCTTCTTCAGTCCAAAGTGTACAAGGAATAATTGAAAAATAAATGGTAGAAGTAGTTAATGTTTATGTCCAAAACTATAAGAATGTTAGTCCAATTTCTATGACTTGGGATAATAGTGTACTAAAGAGTTAGAAGAATATAAGTCTGCCATTTAAGGGCAGCTTGATGCAGCCTCACAAATCAAGGCCTGATAGGAATCAGATTAAATGGCACCCTCCAGATCTTGGCTTCTTCAAGCTAAACTTTGATGGTGCTTCCAAAGGTAATCCGGGAGATTCTAGAGTGGGTGTATGTATTTGAGATTCTTGTGGCACATTGAAAGTCGCCAAGTCATTTTCTCTCCCTTCAGGCACAAAAAACATAGCAGAAGCAATGGCAGTTCTTCAAGGCTTTAAATTAGCAAGACAGTTAGGTATATCAAGAATTCATATAGAAGGGGATTCACTAATAGTTATAAACTCGTGTAAAGAAAGAATTTGTTATAATTTGAATTTAAAGTATATACTATAGAATGCTTGTGGGTTGATTGAAAATTTTGAATCTTTTCATATTTCGCGTATACATAGAGAGGGGAATAAAATAGAAAACCAATTAGAAAATATGGGTTTTCAACAAGAGGTTTCTATCACAGAAATCAGTCTCAAAGATGGTGCTTTTTCCCATTATAGCACAAATACTGGAAAATGAAACTCCTTTAAGTTAAAAGCACACCAATTCTAGTATTTCCCTATAGATTATAAGTTCTTTGTGCTCATGAAATATAGTCATCTTGGGTTGTTGCTTCGTTGATGATGGGTCAGTCTGATTCATCTCTGATTGTCAGGAGAAGTACACATAAGCAGAGCCTTGTGTTAGAATGATTCTTTGCTAAGCACGAGGATGTATTCCAAATAGGGGAAGGATAACATATGTTGCAACAAAGATCTTCTTACACCACCAAAGTTCCATCTATACAAATCAAAATATGTGCCAATGAAAAATGATTTTTGCTAATGTTTCTTCTATCTTGTATGTACACTATGTAATCATGATTTGAAATGCTCCTCTTACAAAATATTGTCTCGGTACTTGGTTGCATGAGAACACATGTATACTAAAGCAGGGAATAATTTATTGCTAAGATCTACATGGTTAATCATCATTATTTGGATGGCTTATCACTTTGAGCTAGCAAGCATAACATCATTGTAGAGGGAATGGATTTATTTGAAAGGAATCTTCCAGCTAGATTTTGTCATTTGAGTTAATATTTTAAGC
Organism: Sequoia sempervirens; assembly: GCA_007258455.2. Taxonomy (NCBI): domain Eukaryota; kingdom Viridiplantae; phylum Streptophyta; class Pinopsida; order Cupressales; family Cupressaceae; genus Sequoia; species Sequoia sempervirens. Next base: position 20,830 of record VDFB02105727.1, on the reverse strand, counting down.
ATGCCTCCTCCTATTTTTGTCATTTCCAAGAAAGAATTGGGAGGTGTGATTTAGAGCAGAATTTATTTAAATCCACATTTTCCTAAGATCAATTGTCATTAACAAGGGTTTGGAGAAAGGTTCTTGCAGTCGTCTTCTCTCCTTTGTGGCTCAGCTCTGTTTCAATTCCATCGGCCTGTTCAGTGGTGCCACCTGCTTCTTCTCCAATGGGCTAATCAACGGTGTCGTTTGTTTCTTCTCCAAGGGTTTGTTCAGTGTTGGTTTATCTTTTTGTGCAAAGGAAAGTAGGGAAATAAATTGAGCTTATTATTCGGGATGGAATACCAACCCAAAAATTATCGAGTGCCAATTACAGTTTGTGAATGGGAGTTACCCTTCTTAGGCTATATTGAAAAGGAGGAACTGCAACAAGCTTTCAAGGTAAACTACCCATCCATATTTAGCTACATTAAATCATTAATTGGAGATGAAATATTGTATACAAATTCCTAGCGTATAATATTCCCTATAAATATTTTGTCCATCTTTCTCTCCAACTTGATAGATTTAGTTCAAAATTTTCATACAGTCTAGGCAATTGCAAACAAGGTTGTGAATGAAATTTACCTTAAGAATAATTCCCTATTGAAGTCTATTCAAGCTTATGACTTTAACCAAGTCAATGGTTTTATTGGGGGTTATTTCCATGACACTACCTTCTAAAAAAGAAAAGATGCATTGATGCATGTGAGGGCATGAAATTGTCAATCCTCAAGGATTCTTCTAGCTATCTGAATATTGCACTTGGTAGACATCACTTTGAGTTAGGCAGAGTTGAGGTTTAGAAATTCGAGAAGGTGTTTCATGCCATTTCATTCATGAAAAATCATGAATTCCCACAAGGGATTCAAGTCATTGTTCTGCCTCTAGTTCAAAGGGAAAATAGAGAGCGGCGTCAATTCCCAGATATCAACATTATGATGCGCTCTCAAGCGATGTAAGTGAATTAGGTGCTTGTGGTAGGTCAGGAGGAGAAAGATGAAAACTCATTCTAGTGTCCTTGTAGGGGAAACTAATGATTTCGTGCTTCTAATTTTTGGTTTCTACTGCCAATGTAGTAGGAAATGGTTCATGGAATGTTTAGGGTGGAAGGTTTGAATGAGCATAAGAACTAATTTATAGATTGTAATTATCTTGTATAGGGGTGTTTTTTTAGAATTAGAATGAAATTTGGGCTACTGGGAGATAGAAATGATCTGATTTTGGTTAAGCAAGCTTGAAAATATGAATCTCATGCCATCTATGGCATTTTTGTATACATCTTTTACCTATATTATAATATAATATATAGGCATATATTCCTTTTTATTTAAAAAATTGACCAAACTTGTGAATGTGAATGAATGAAAATACATTAATATCCAAGTACTATGCAAAAGAATGTAACATGCATGCAATTTTTTTTATTTTTCAGATTTTAAATAATGCGAAATGTAAATTTAAAACCCTAAATGAAATGCAAACTAATGCAATGCAATGCAAACTATTGAAAATCCTAGATCTAAGGTTTGAATGGACTCCAAACCAAAAAAATTTAGATGTACAACATCGGGTTCACCAAAATGAAATGAAGGGGAATAGGTGAGGTAGGTTTTGAATGGGGGTAATGTACATATTTCCCTACTTTCATTATGAAAAAGAGATCACCTAGGATAAGATTAACTTTCAACCCAAGTAGGTGAGTCAACCTTAATGGAGATCTTGTTGTTTTCCTTATGATTGAAGATAGGGTAAATCAACCTGAAATGCACTTTGGTGAGAAAAACAAAAAATAGTAAATAAACTCAACTGTGTAATTTAAAAATTGAATCATCAATTTAAAGCCTAAAACTATTAGAATTAGCAAACTTCCAAAAAATCTAAGAAGGATAATATTTTATGCACCTGTCACCAAAAGCTCCTACTTAGTGTCCTCCTAGGATAGATTTGTTGATAAAAAGACCTTATATTTATAGGTGTTACCTTAATTATCTAACAATTAAACACCACAAGCTGACCTTTTAAATTTGAGTTTATATCATTAAAATACTGCCAAAAACATATAAAAAAATGGGATACAAGAATTAAGGAGGAAACATTCGCCCTTGGCTGAATGGGTCCCAAGCATTAAACCCAAGACACACATTTTCCAATATGTGTAATTTGTAGGATTTGAGAAATTCAAATCCACATAACCCAAAGAACACCTACATGCAAGAAACTTATCACAGAGAAAGAAAGAGAACGAAATAAAGGGTTTTGGCTCTGACAATGTGCAAAATGTATTAATAGAGAAAAAATGAATCAAGAGAGTTAGAATACAAGAGATCAATCCTTATAAAAGGAGATCTAAACCTAAAGGAAACCCTAACCCTAAAGGTGAGTGCATTTAATAATTAATATTAATTATTAAATGACTAATATATGTGCATAAAGTGAAATCTTAAGATGAGAGTAAAGTTAATTAATTACTTTACTCTAACACCCCCCCCCTTAAGATGAGCTACAATGCAGCTACAAACAAGTGCAAAAAACCAAAAGTAACTACAATGCATGAAAGTAAAATTGGGTCCCGACAACTAGGCCTGATCAAGTACCCAAATACAACCAAATCTCTATAAAGTGGAGAAATAGAGAAAACCTCATGGGAAAAACTCTACTCCAAAAGAGAGAAAAGAAAGGAATGAAATGCACTAATGAAAGAAGGATAGGAGGTGGATTACATGATACCCCCCATAGACAACTTCTATCATATAAGTACATATACAATGGTCTCCATAGGAGAGATAGAAAGAGAGAAGAAGGGCCCCCCACAATGAAAAAAACTCCTGTCACAATGGTAGATGCCTAATGTAGAATCCAAAAAGAGATCTTGAAGCGGAAAATGATATTCCTCCCCTTGGGAAGAAATGGATCCTAAGGACGATGTCGAAGAAACCCTGTGAAGAGTGATGAACCAATCTATCTCAAGATGTGTGCCATGATAGGATGCTGAAGAATCTCGCTGTCTGAAGTGAAACAAATGATGTCAAATCCAAACGGATGTGGAGAATCCTAAAATGCAACCTCTGAATGCACTGATAATGGTGGGCGTACAGTGATAACCTGACTGTCAAGGTAGAGGAGATGAATGTCCTCAAAATAATCCTCCAAATCTGCAATATAGGACTCAACAAACAAGAAAGATATGTCTGCAAGATAAGAGTCCAAAGTAGCTATGTCTGGAAGGTGAATGATGCCCTGCTGCACTGAATCAGGAACAACAAGAGATGTTGATGAAGTCTCAGTCTGAAGAGTAGGAACTGTGAGACAATCCTCTGATCCATCAGAATATGTAAGGGTGTCTAAATACTCAAGTTCCTTTAAAGTATCATGATCAAAGGGTGTATTCTCTCTCCAAGCAATGGGTAAGAGACAATCTGAAGCAGGATCCTCTGGGAATGGAGAGAGATTGGGGTCTCCATAGATCTCCCAAAGACATGTCCAAAGTGGGTGGGGACAATCAATGTCCGATATAGCCCACACAGTGTCATCATCAACACTAGACAGTATAAGTCCTACTATGTGATCTCTAATGATATCCCAAGCTAGTTTTCCCTTTGAAGTGGCTGGTTCAGGTATGAGATCATACAAATAAGGAAAAATATTAAGCCACCTACAATGTGTAAGTATGCCCTTTGCCCATGATTCATAATTACCCCATTCTAGAATTACAACTGAAGGGTGAGTAGAAAAATCCATGATAACTCTTCAACTTAAAACATCTGAGAAAACTGACCTTACAACATGTAGATCAAATTAATATAACCCATCCCATGCAAACATAACCTATGTAGGTGCCAGAATGTCCAAGTAATTAAGCAAAGTGTAAAAACACACAAAGCTGAATAAAATTTACCTGGTAAATTTTCTGATAAAACAGACTGCAGATCTAGAAATATCACTGCAACACCTTTCCAACACCTATTTGTTTGTGAAAAACGGAGAAAAATTGAGCAAGTTATGCCCCTCAGAGTGCAAAAGGATCATCTAACTTTGACTGCGAAAAAATGTAGCCAAACTAAAAAATTCTAAAAAAAATCCTATATCATCAGAACGGGCTCAAAACCAGCTTTCCAACACCTATTTCCATTTGAAAATCTGAGTTAAAACGTCTTAGTTATGCCCATTTGAGTGACAGGAGGTAAAAAAAATTATAGAAGACCCTGGTGGCTCTGGTGGCTCGGGGCGGGGTGCATGGGCGTGGCAGGGTGCGGGTGGCACAGGCAGCATGCGCGCAGAGGGGGCGTGATAGCTACGGCCCGGCTGGTCTTGTGAGCTGCGCATGGCAGTGGCGCTTGGCGGCGGGGTAGCTCCCCATCTAAAATGGAATTTAAACCAAAAATTTGGTTTTTAATATTTTGTTTTTTTTTTTGCAATTTTTCACCTCGATTTGCGTGCCCCGGGTTGTACGGCCTTGGGGCAAAAAAAATTTGCATTCTGGTGCAACAGTGTCCGAATCGGACGTGTTTTATATGAAAATAGGGGTTTTTGGACGCTACGAGCTCAACGGTGAGGTCCGTTTGAGCTCAAAATGCACCAAAAAAAAAAAGAACCCCCCTATTCCAAATAAAAAAATAGAAAACAAACACAGATTTGATGCAACCAAAACCTAGATCTCTAATTCTTTCAAAACCTGAACAAGCTACAACAAATTTGGCTCTGATACCATGTAGGATTTGAGAAATACAAATCCACAGAACCCAAAAAACACCTACATGCAAGAAACTTATCACAGAGAAAGAAAGAGAACGAAACAAAGGGTTTTGGCTCTGACAATGTGCAAAATGTATTAACAGAGAAAAAATGAATCAAGAGAGTTAGAATACAAGAGATCAATCCTTATAAAAGGAGATCTAAACCTAAAGGAAACCCTAACCCTAAAGGTGAGTGCATTTAATAATTAATATTAATTATTAAATGACTAATATATGTGCATAAAGTGAAATCTTAAGAGGAGAGTAAAGTTAATTAATTACTTTAACATAATTAAGTGTAGGAATTGATTAAATGTGGGTCTCACTTTCAAAAAACAAAATTAATTAGGTTTGTGAATGCATAATTGGGCCAATTAAAGGATTATTTAAGTGCAATTAATTAAGGAGATGCAAAAATAGAGTGAAAATGTAAAGGTTTACATTTTTCAACACTACAATAATATACTTGTCATCTCTTCTCATGTGGAGATTTTCTTGAAAGGGTTTCTCCATGTAAAAATTTGGTGTCATTTTTGTTTTGTTGATTTTTCTATTATGATGAATGTGCAATCACATATATTACATCATATTTGGTAATCTTATCTTCAGATTTGAATATACATACATAAGTTAATATTGCAACTTAGTTCCACCTTATTTTCAACATTTAGTATCATAGCTACGATTATATGAACAAGGGGACGTCTTTGTCTTAAGAGTTGGAGATTTTTTAGTTACAGTGGGAGCTTTTTTTATGTTTTATTGCATATTTTTGAAGAATATTGTATATCATGGCTTCCACCTCTCGCCGGGATATTAAAAATTTCAATGGAATAGGCTACGAGATGTAGAAATTAAAGATGGGGGATCTTCTAGAAGACATAGACCAATGGTTGCTAGTTTCACAAGAAAGTAAACTAGCTACAATGAATGATGAAGATTGGAAAAGGTTAGACAATAAGGCATGAGGAACCATTTGGTTGTCTTACAATTTTTTTTCCTTTTGAATGTCTCCACCGAAGACACCGCATATGAGTTGAGGAAAAGGTTAGGTGATATTTATCAAATTAAAAGTTTGTCTAACAAATTATATCTCAAAATAAGATTGCATTCTTTAAAAATGAAAGATGGTGAATCTATGGTGGATCATTTAAATTATTTTAATCTAATTATAAGTTAACTTACATATGTAGATTTTAAAATTTAAGATAAAGTTAAAAATCTTGGGAAAACTTAATTATTGCCATAAGTAGTGGTAATGTACAACCAAATATGGATTCCATGATCTCCATACTTATTTTAGAGGATATGGGAAGAAATTCCATGAAATTTGGCTCCCAAGATGCCTTGCATGTGTGGGGTAAGTCCAAATAGAAAGGGCCTTAAGGGGATAATAAGAGGGAGAAGTCTAAAGGACGTTCTAAAGCCCCAGAAAGAGAAGAGTAAAGTGTTGGAATTGTGGTAAAAGAGGGCATGTAAATAAGGAATGTAGCAATAAGAAAAATAATTTTGATTCCTCCACATGAATGTCCTTTTGATGATGATTTTGATGCTTTGTTTATTTCAGATAACACTATTAGTGATAGTTATTTACTTATTGATTCAGGTTCTTCCTACCATATGACTCTTCACAAGGAGTGGTTCACTAATTAGAAAAGAATATGATGGGGGAGAAGTTTTCCTTGGTTCCAATAGCACAAAAAGGATTGTTGGTAAGGGAAAGGTAAATTTATGTTTCAGTGATGAGAGGATTAAAAATCTTGATAATATTTTACATATTCTAGAACTTGCAAGAAATCTACTTTCAATATCCAAGTTGAATGATTCTAGAATGTATGTGATATTCGATAAGTTTGGTTGCAAGTTGGTAAGAGGGAGTTTAGTGATAGCTAATGAATATTGGATAGGGACTTTGTTTAGGCTAAATGCCTTTACTTTAAGTAACTTTTTCAGTGTAACTAGCATTGAAAATAAATGTATGTTGTGGCACCATAGATTGGGTCACATAGGTAAAAAAGGACTTAAGATTATACTAAACAAAAATTTGGTTGATGGTATTTCTGATTTTTTTCTTGGTAAAAGTGATTTTTGTGAACATTGTGTGTTTGGAAAACAAAATAGATCATCATTTCCTAATGGAAATAATAAGGCAAAGATATTATTAGAGATTATTCATTCAGATGTATATGGTCTAGTGGATATTGACTCTTTGGGTAAATATTGGTATTATGTCTCTTTCATTGATGATGTCTCAAGATACACTTGGATTTATTTTATGCATTCTATATTTGAAGTTTTCACTAAGTTTAAGTGATCCAGGTGGATCTAGAATACCTAAAAATTTCACAGTCTTAGAATTCATCCCAATCAACATCATTGGATAGAGTTCACTAACACGATCCTTATGCAACTTGAACGAGCCCAAAAGGAGTCTGTATGCAAAAATTATGCTCAGTCAAAGGTTCAATCAAACAGGCGAATTAGGTGTTCAAAAAGGAAAAAAATGATCATCTCAAATTGAAAGAAAAATTAATTCCAATTTTTAGTGCTCGTCGTGCTGATTCCAGAACTATATTCGGTTTCAAAAATGAAGCTCGTATGTGAAAGTTACGGCTGGTCAAAGGTTGGTCAAAAGTTTGACTCTAGTCAACTAATGATGTCAGCAAATGTACAATCAGCATGATGATGTGGCATATGATGTGGCAGGTGTGGTGAGTTGGCATAAACATATATTAAACCATAATTATTAAAGAAAAGAACATGTATGGTTTAATAAAACAAATTTAAAAAAGAGAGGATTTGGTGGGATTTTATCCCTTAAAATCCTCTTGCCTTCCCCATAAAACAAGGAGAAAAATGAAACCCGTAAACTTATGTTTCAACAAATTAACCCCTTTAACCACCTTTCTCGTATTTCAACAAATTATGATATTTTAAGGAGCTTAAAATAATTGGTTACATATTTTTATGATTTAAAAGGGGGGTTTAGAATATTTCAAGGATTATCTTGTAAGGCTCAAATTATAAGAGCCGTTATTTTTAAAAAGGGGTTAGGATTACTCGAACGGATTTTGAAATATTTTGGAGATTTTTATGTAATTAGGGGAATTGGTTGGAATTTTTACTTGTAAACGGGAGATATGCAATATTTACAAAACAATATGGTTAAGGCCATATTAGCAAATAAATTTGTATAAAAGGGGGTCTTATTTTCTTGTAAGGAGTAGAATTTTCTTGAAGAGAAATGATTGGGGGAAGTTCATTTTGGGAGAAATAATTCTTTGGAGGAGAATATTGTAAGCACAAAGGCCTTTTGAGTTTCTTCAAGTGTTGAGAGGAGATTGTGAGAAATTTTATGCAAGTTTTGGAGCTTGGGTATTGTAACAAAGCATAATTTTGCTTGGCGATATCAATAAAGTGGTCCCAGCATTGAGAAGCTGACCCGAAGACGTAGCTCACATTGAGTGAACTCCATTATCAATCTGTGTGTTGTGATCCTTCTATTTCTTTGTCTCATTCTTCTCTCTTCTATCTCAATTTCTCTCTAGTTCAATTCAATTTATTTTTCAATAATTGATTTTAAAGTGTACCTTATTGTAATTTCAACAGTTAAAAAACATAATCACACAATTTTGTATTAGATTAGGAATTACTGTAATTAGATTTAATTTACAAGTTAATTTTGTAAACTCTAGTTACAGATCAAATTGGTATCAGAGCCCATTTTGCAGGAAATTGCATAAGTGAATGCTAACCAGGGAAATTGAGGCAAGGAGAAGGTACACTTACCGAGTTCAATCCTAAAATTGGAAAACAAAGGAATTTTCCACGATCAGAGATGGTAGCTAAACAAAGTCCTACAAATCTTGATGAGAAAGCTTTCCAAAAAGCATTTCTTGAAATGAAGGCTATGGTGGAAGTTCTTTTTCAAGAGAGACAAGAATGACTGAGGAAAAAGGAATGTAAGGATAGAAAGGAGGAAGCTAAATCCTCATTGCAAGAAGACAAAGGTAAAGAAGTAGGAGGTGGTGGTGACCCTCTTGAACCTCCATCCCCATCCTCTTCATCTTCTTCATCATCTTCTTCTTCTTCGTCTAATGCTTCTAAAAAGAAACAGCCTATGCAAACTAATTCACCTTTGTTAAAACTAGATGTTAAATTTGATTTTCCAATCTATAATGGAGAACTAGATGTAGAAAAACTTGATAATTAGATAAACAAAAATTGAAGTTTATTGTAGAATTCAGAATTTTACCGAGGATTCTCAAAAAATCCAATTATCTACTCTTCACCTAGGAGGCACGACTTTAATTTAGTGGGAGAGTATAACATGAGAGGATCTAAGTCTTATGGAAAAAATATTTCTTCTTGGTTTGAGTTTATTTTTGCATTAAAGAAATAGTTCTATCCATTAGGACATATGCAAAATGTAGTAATGAATTGGCAATCATTAAAGCAAGAAAAAGGACAAAGTGTGCAAGAATATACACAGGAGTTTAGGAAGAGGGCTTTAATTTTGGGCATTCCATTGTACACACAAGAAACTTTGTTAAAGTACATAGGTGGATTATGTGAGAATTTGAAACATACCATACTTATGTTTAATCCAACTAACATTGATGAAGTTAGTGTGCAAGCTATCCATTTGGAAACAAGCTCAAGGAATAGCCATGACAATCTGTTGATGGAATCCAGTAAGCAGAAAGGAAACAAGAAAGGGAAAGAGAAAGAGAAAGAGAAAGAGAAAGAGAAAGAGAAAGAGAAAGAGAAATCACAGTGAATAGTTACTGCAAAGAAAGAGGACGAAAAGCCTTATTGCTCACATTGCAAGAAGGAAGGGCACGAAGATACAAAGTGTTGGAAATTAAATCCTGATAAAAAACTGAAGTGGTTCAAGGATCGAAAGGGTAAGCAAAAGACTGCAGCTATCGTGCACAATCTCGGATCTGGTTCTGATGATGAAACCAAGATTTCAATTATGGGTATCAAAGGTAATACTCCTGTTGTTAGTACTTATGCTTCTTCTCTAAGCTGTAATGAAGTACCTATTGAAAGTAAAAGGACTAAATTGTTTAATATAAGGGCTATTGTTAAGCATACAAGATTGATACACTCATAGATAGTGGATCACAAGTGAATTTAATCTCTAAACAAGTTGTTAAGAAATCGGGATTAAAAACAACACCTCATCCTAAGCCATATCCATTGGGTTGGGCGAATGATAATGCTCGGTTACATGTGTCACAATAGTGTAAACTCTGGTTTGCAATCACATCCAAGTTTGTAGATGAGGTAGAGTTAGATGTAATTCTATTTGAAATCTATGGGATGGTTTTGGGAAGTCCTTATTTGTATGATAGGAAGGACATTTTCTACGGGGAACATAACATATATCATTTGTTTAAAGATGGAATTGAATACATGGTGAAAGCTCATCACATGAAGAATGACAAATATGTTGTAAACACAGGGCATTTGAAAATGATTGTAAATGCAAGAAATGCTTTAACCCTTATGTCTATAACAGCTAGTGATACTAAGCATGGTGATTCTAATAATGATAAGGTGTCACAGATAGCACAGTATGAGGATCAGTTGCAAGCAGAGTTAGGCCTTTAGCCAGAGGTGGTAAAAGAGGGTTTGAATGCTTCATTTTCTAATGATGTTCCTGTTCAAGAGATCTGACACATTGATACTTTCTCTTTCTCATCATTATATTCAATATTATTGCTTATTATTCTATCAGCTAGTTCTATGTGGATAGTGGATGCGACAATGAATATTGATGAATATAAAGCTGAAGGAATGATTGATTGTATCAACAATGCTATCTCATTTATTATCTTGGTTGTAATGGGATAGATGTTCAAAATTTCAGCAAGGTGGATAGGTGATATTAGGCAAGTGAGGCGATAATGCCCTCAATTCAATTTTACATAAAAAAAAAAATAGACCTTTTGGTGGTCCAAAAGCTTCTCAATGGGGAGGAATGATCCAGGTGGATCTAGAATACCTAAAAATTTCACAGTCTCATAATTCATCCAAATCAACATCATTGGATAGAGTTCACTGACACAATCCTAACGCAACTTGAACGGGCCCAAAAGGAGTCTGTATGCAAAAGTTATGGTTAGTCAAAGGTTCGATCAAACAAGTGAATTGGCGTTCAAAAAGGAAAAAAATTGATCATCTCAAAATGAAACAAAAATGATCCCAAGTTGTAGTGCTCGTCGTGCTAATTCTGGAACTATATTCGGTTTCAAAACCGAAGCTCGTATGTGAAAGTTACGGCTGGTCAAAGGTTGGTCAAAATTTTGACTCTAGTCAACTGATGATGTCAGCAAATGTACAATCAACATGATGATGTGTCATATGATGTGGCAGGAGTGGTGAGTTGGCATAAATATATATTAAACCATAATTATTAAAGAAAAGAACACGTATGGTTTAAAAGAACAAATTTAAAAAAGAGAGGATTTGGTGGAATTTTATCCCTTAAAATCCTCTTGCCTTCCCCATAAAACAAGGAGAAAAATAAAACCCGTAAACTTATATTTCAACAAATTAACCCTTTAACCACCTTTCTCATATTTCAACGAATTATGATATTTTAAGGAGCTTAAAATAATTGGTTACATATTTTTATGATTTAAAAGAGGGGTTTAGAATATTTCAAGGATTATCTTGTAAGGCTCAAATTATAAGAGCCATTATTTTTAAAAAGGGGTTAGGATTACTTGAACAGATTTTGAAATATTTTGGAGATTTTTATGTAATTAGGGGGAATTGGTTGGAATTTTTACTTGTAAATGGGAGATATGCAATATTTGCAAAATAATATGGTTAAAGCCATATTAGAAAATAAATTTGTATAAAAGGGGGTCTTATTTTCTTGTAAGGAGTAGAATTTTCTTGAAGAGAAATTATTGGGGGAAGTTCATTTTGGGAGAAATAATTCTTTGGAGGAGAATATTGTAAGAACGAAGGCCTTTTGAGTGTCTTCAAGTGTTGAGAGGAGATTGTGAGAAATTTTATGCAAGTTTTGGAGCTTGGGTATTGTAACAAAGCATAATTTTGCTTGACAATATCAATAAAGTGATCCCAGCATTGAGAAGAGGACCCAGAGACATAGCTCACATTGAGCGAACTTCGTTATCAATCTGTTTGTTGCGATCCTTCTATTTCTCTGTCTCATTCTTCTCTCTTCTATCTCAATTTCTCTCTAGTTCAATTCAGTTTATTTTTCAATAATTGATTTTAAAGTGTACCTTATTGTAATTTCAACGGTTAAAAAGCATAATCACGCAATTCTATATTAGATCAAAAAATTACTATAATTAGATTTAATTTACAAGTTAATTTTGTAAACTCTAGCTACAGATCATTAAGGAATTTAAGGCCTTAGTTGAAAAGAAAAAAAATTATAAGATAAGAGTGTTGAGGTTTGAAAATGGAGTGAATATTGTTCCAAATAATTTGATGAATTTTGTAATTATGTAGGTATTTTTTGACAAAAGAAAACTTCTTATACTCCCTAAAAGAATGGGGTAGTAGAAAAGATGAATCAAACCTTAATGGAAAGATCTAGGAGTATGTTAAGTAGTGCTAAGATTGATAAACATTTTTGGGTAGAAGTTTTTGGTACTGCTTGATATTTAATTAATAGATCTTCTTGTTCAACTTTTATTGATAAAACTCCTTATGAAGTGTGGATAGGTAGAAATCCTTCTATTTCACACTTAAGGGTCTTTTATTGTGAGACTTTTGTTCATGTAGCTCAATAGAAGTGATCTAAATTGGATCCAAAAGCACATAAATGGATCTTTGTTGGTTATGGGGAGAATGTAAAAGGTTATAAGCTTTGGAATCCTATAACCCATTGTAGAGGAGGGAATTTTCCACCCTTAAGATAATGGGATCTCAAGGAGAAAATTATCTCTCAGCTACCTCAATTGACATGACTCAAGTGAACTAGAAATGGAGGAATCCAAGATTTAATAGATTACACAAATTATCTAGACCTTTTAGACATCAAAGACTAATAGTGCAAGGTACAAAGGTCTTTCGGACAACTCGATAAGCTCTTTTTCTAGGATGAACACATGGTTGCTAGATGACAATGCATTGCACTAGTGCCTTGTATGGATAGAAAAAAATTTAATTCATCATGGGAAAACTCATAATACTCCACACAAGGTTCCAGATGTGAAAGGGGTACAAACTATAAATGTGTAGTGAGTATAAAGTGACAAAAATAAAGATGCTAAGTGAAAATTAGATGAAAATGACAAGGAGAGGTTTAAGATATCATGAAATGTTTGAGGAAGTTCAATCTTTCTCCAAGTAGTTTTTCTACCTGCACCTACATGTACATAAGACCAAAGTGAAAGGTTAGGATGGTTGTATTATATTTTTTTGTAGTCAAACTCCCATATTAGTGTTTTCACCTCTATGGACAACCTTATGAGATAATGGAAATAGATGTAAAATGATAAAGAGAACAATATGCTTAACAAATAAATATAAAATGCTTTAATGTAAAGACTTGAATATTTACTACCCCAAAGAATAGAAGCTATGTAGCTTTAGATATTGCAATGAATCAGTAACGAGAAACTCTAAGATGACAATGGACTCTTTGCAAGATGAGATTGTATTTCTAACAATAGAGTTTACTCTAGAAGTTGTAGAAGAGTTTTTGGAAGATATGTGTAAAGAAGAGATGGAGAAAGCTATGAATTCTCAAGGAGTAATGTAGAATGGTGGAGAATGAGAAAAGAAGAGAGTTGTGGGTGCTTTTCCAAGGGAGCCAAATTGAATGAATTTGAATCCGCAAGGAAGAGGGACTTTTTGGTCTAAATAGCCTACTTGAGTGACTCTTGAGGAGGTTCTAGGTTGGAAGAGGCATTAGATTGACAAAACATGGTAGGTGTAACATCTCAACAACCAACTTATTTATATATTTTCATGGTATGCAAGCACGGCTCGTAGACATCTACGTGGCATGCATAGGTCAATGAGGAAATTAGCCTCAATAGTCAAGAAAATGGGCATAATGAATGGTAAGAGATGGTTTTAGGTTGAAAGAAAGCATAATTATCTTAATTTATCTAAAGGTGAAGGTGTATGTAATGTGAAATTATATAGGATGCAATTTACAACATTACATTTTTCTCCCACTTTAGCAAGCATATATGTTCAAGAGTAAATACGAGCTAAAGTAAATGGAGGAGAGTATTTTACCCAGGATGTGAAGGGGAAGAAAAGAATTCTATCCATGCAAAGTTGCCTCCAATCAAGAGACCTGAGTCAATGCTACATAAAACGGTTAAGCTAGATCACCAAAACACATGTTAGGTGAAAAGTGGAGATTTAGACATCAAAAATTATTATATTGACACAAGACGATGCTGATATGTATTGGTAGGAAGTGGTGTTATGTTAGGTACCATACAATAATCCAATTGGCCTATGATTGCTAAAAATTGAATTGTAGGAAATCCATAGAAAAGAGACAGACAATCATAAAGACAAATTCTAGTGGGTTACCCCCATGCTATATGATGGATAAGATAGTTGGATGTAGACATTCATAAATAGGAAAATGGTTGTTTTATGGTTTAGGACATATAACAACACTTTTCTTCCACAATCATTCAAGGAAAACCCTAGATATCTCAATCTAAAGTATGCAAAGGAGAAAGAGATCTTGTAATAGGGTTGTCCTAGGGTCTGATTGGAAACTAAAGAGAGCTTCACCACCAAGATAGGTCTTGGAAAGACTAATGAAATGCAAGACCTAATGGTTAAACCTAATGAAATGCAAGACTTTACTAAATGACCTAGAAAAGCATGTAAATCAAAATAGAAAGCTAAGAAATTAGAAGTGTGCACCTGGAAGCCTGTAGAGGCTTGGATGGAGACTTGAAATGCTGAAAAACACTAAAATTAATTCCTTTTGGGACTCATATGCTAGTCTGGGTAATTTAGTCCCAGATTAGGGCTTCTGGGCAAGAACATATATATCTGGCAGAGATGTGTTTGAAACTCTCAAAATCTACAATTTTGACTATATTAGGACTCATATGCCACAAGTGGCATATTAATCCAGTGAGGCTTTTCTAGAAATTCAAAGTTTGATTCTACTCTTCAATTTCTTCTTAATCCTTTCCACCTGATTTTTAGGCTTGAATCTTTGATTTGCAACCTGTAGATGTCTTTCAATGATCTCCAATGCAAGGTGACAAATTTGACAACTTTCTCAAAAATTTCTCTTCAATGTGTCTTCAACCTAGATTTGCAAATCACACATTAAAGAGGGAAAAATGTTGTTTTGTTAATAAAAAAGGGTTCTTTCTTGGTCAAACCCTATTTTGGTAATCAAACCTTGTAGTGAAATCAAATAAGCTAAAGGAATGATGAATGAACAAAATGTAATGTTACAACTCACCAAACCCTAGCAATAAAGTGCTATAAACATGTATGAAATGGCTCCAATGGATCTAGATATACACTCTTGCTTGAATGTTGTAGATCTTGAATTGAATGCTATCTTGAATCACAAAACCCTACATCACAAATGTTAGCTCAAAAAAAAAACATGATGCATGATGACTTTGACATGATGCTTGATACTTGGACAATGCTCTAAAAAACTTGATAATCAACGCATGAAGAATTTTGAATGCTCTTGTAAACTCAAATTTTCTATAAGGATGCTCATTCAACTTGCTAAGATGATCTCATGAAAATTCTTAGGTGAAAATGAGTGAAATAACCTTGTATTTACACTTGTTTATGCCAAATTTCCTAAAATTACAACACTACAAGCCTACATCAAATCTAGGAGAATAAAATCTTTCCAATAATTTGAATAAAATTTAATTTTGGACCACACGAGACTCATACGCCACAAGTGGCATATGATTCACATTAGAATTAACAATGGGACACATTTTCAAAAATGCTTAGAATGATGCAAAATCTAGATTGGGGCCCTAAAACCTAGGTGGGACTCATATGCCCAAGGTGGTGTAATAGTCCCAGATCACTAAATCTAGGCCACACAATCCAAAAACACTTGAATTATGATTGGATCTTGGTTCATGTTAGGATTATCCTCAAAAAGATGCATTAAATGGGGCTTGTGGATGTAAAATAAGGCCAATTAAAGCATAAAGAAGCCCAATTATTTAATAAAACCCTAGAAAAGTGTGAAATTTTGTTACAAAATTTTACAACACTCTAAATAAAGCACCAATAAGCTCATTTAGTTACAAGGGCCCAAGACCTAATGTGAATATGTTAGAAATATTACAACACTAAATCAAGGCCATGTTAAGGTACACTTTTTCCATCATTACAGACATATTTCAAAAAGAATAATTAGATTTAAGAGATCTATAATATGAATATGATAGTCTCTTCCTTTTAGAATAGCTTGTGCTACATGAAGGAGCACAATTTATTTGGGTTCTATCATAATAGGAACATGAGAGAGACAAAGGGGATCTTAGTATTTGGGTCAATATGATTCATATCAATAACATTTGTATGTAATTGTATATGAATCATCATCATATCCTCAAATATTTTAGATCATGAAGAAGGAACGCATGAAGACAAAGAAAAAATAAATTTTGGGTCAACATAGAAGAAGACCTAAATTCTCCCAATGATTTGCATTGTCCCCAAATGTTGAAAATCAAAGCACGAAAAAGAGAAGAATGATGATACACATAGAGGAAATGAATGATAGATTATCTCCCATGTATCCAAGTACCTACATGGGTATCATGGGTCCTCCAAGAGAGACCACAAATATATACAAGCAAGTATGGGGGAACACATACAAACATACAAACTTTAATATAAAGACGTGAATGGCATTTCCCTAGTCGAACATTCCTAGAAATTCATCTTCCTCCCAATCTAGATCATAGAGGGAAGGAGGCCAATCTCACAAAGGGACAAAAACTAAAGAAATACCAAGTGTCTCACCTGCAACAAGGGCTAGAGATGTGGTTGCTTCAATGTCCCCATCTATTAGTTCTTGTGAGTTGAATGTCAACAACTTTGTAAAAGTAGTTGACAAGGAAAAAATATCCTCCAGAGAGTCAAAAATACAATTCTAGAAGAGGAGTGTGGTGAATCAACTATAGGTTGTGGAAGAGTAGGAGCCTCAGTGCAAACCTCTGGAAGAGGAGCAGTGAAAAATTTTGGTGAATAAGGAATTTCCTTAATGACAAGGACAGAGGGAGAAAGTGAAATTGAATGAGCAGACTTCTTGTGGTGGGATTCAGGTATAGGGCCCTATTCAAGCTTGCATTTAGATATAAGGATAGAGTGTTGAGAGGTAGGAGGAGCAGAAAAGACCACACTAGAAAATTCAAGGAACATTAGGTAGAAAAGTGATGATAGGAAGTTCTAGAGAAGGTATAATGAATACCCGCACCCTTTTGGGGTGAGGTTCATCCATGTCTCTTGAAGGGACTGTAAGATAAAAATAGTAGAAATAGACGAAAGTTGAGGACATGAAATAGAAGAATTATCCTCATCCTTTTGTGTGGCATAATGTTCTCTTTCCATTTTGCATCGATGGTGCTTGTGCTCATGTACAAGGTGGTTTGGAAAAATATGGGGCTAGGAATAGGGGTCTAAGAAGACATCAAAGCAATAAATGAAGTTATCTTTGCATCCATTAACAACGGAAGAACAGGCTCCACAGGAGGGACCAAAGAGATCAGGGGTGCATGATCCTTAACCTCAATTGTGGGAACCTTTTCTCCTTGTGCTTTTGGGAAAGAAGAGGAATAGGAGGAACCCTTAGGGGTTGAGATGTTAGAGCCACACACAAAGGACCAATCAAAGAAGATTTATCACCATTACCATATAAGTAGGGAAAGGGATGTTAGGAAGAATTGGAAGTTTGAGGACATGGGATTTCGACTTCATTAATGTGGGGGCCTTCCCTTTTTCCTTTACTAGGAATAGTTGAAGGAATAGAATGCACCACTGGAGTTTTCAAGGTCTTAGAATAATGGGGAGGTCTACTTGAGGGAGCATTCTTGTCCTTAGCCCTCGATGAAGGCCCAAAGGATGAAGTGTGCTATTGCAGAGTCATAGACTGAAATAGGATCACAGAAGAAGGAAGTGGGAATAGATCATATGCTAAGACCTCTATCTTATACTTAAAATATTATTTATGAAATAACTCACCATAGGGTAGCATGGGTTCCACTAGAGAAAGCCAAAAATGGTCAAGAGAGAATCCCCCATGTAACACTGGCTTGTATCTAGTTTCTTGAGCAAATTGCATAGTGCCCTCATGAGGCAATTTTAGACACTTAAGGACAAAAAGAGAAAATAAATTCATAGAAACCAACAAAGGAATTCCTAGTTTCACTCTAAACAAGTTGGACTATGGTATCACAATAAATGTCATAGAGATAGACTTAGATCCCATAAGGACCAATAGAGAAATGGATCCCAAAGGGGAGATAGAAAGACCATCATGTGTGTGAATGGTATCCTTTCACTCTTCATATCTCACCCTATGCAAACCATTGATGAAGAGTGTCTCCTCAGTTATAACATTGACCCTACTGGTAAGGTCAACCATAACACCAGTAATGGTATTACTCTTGACCTAAGTAGGAATATAGAGTGGAGACTACTATCCATGATAAGGAAAGTCATTGGGAATAAAAGATATGTCAATTATTTTGTCGTTCTAACTTAGAGGAAGACTGGAGTGATAGAAACCATATTCACATACAGAACATCATGAGATAGCATGGAATAAGAAGTAACAATAAAATCAAAAGAGTGAGGTGGGAAGGGATCTGTGTAGATTTGCAACTAGTTGTTGGCTTTAGCAACAAACTTGTTAGAGATTTTCTTTTTAGTATCAAGGTGGATAGAAACAAAATTGTTAGTTATAGACACCATATTCACATACAGAACATCATCAAATAGCGTGGAATAAGAAGTAGCAATAAAATAAGAAGAGTGAGGTGGGAAGGGATCTGTGTAGACTTTCAACTGGTTGTTGGCTTTAGCAACAAACTTGTTAGAGATTTTATTTTTAGTATCTATGTGGTCCTAAATTATATATCTCAGGTGCACACAATGATCGATGTCATGTACGAGCACTCAATGGTATTGGAAAAACTTAAAAGTGTCATTCCAACTAGGGTACGACTTGTCAAGAAGTGGTCTAATTTTTAAAAGGGTGAAATTTAGCTATATTTCAATAATTTTTGAAGTACACTTGAGTAAGAATAAAATATTTTGTAAAGACCCAATTATATTGTGACCCAAGTGTATTATTTCCATTTTTTTGAGGGACAATTACCAAATTATCGATCACTTTATTTCTCTTTAACCCTTCAAAATAAAATGCATCCCTAAAACTATCAAGACATGAGGATAGGGCAAAAGCCCCATACTGGGCTAATGTTTGTCGATAGCCTCACAATGAAGTAGATAGAAGAGAAAATGAAGGATATTTCATCAGGGAGACTTTTTCCCTTAATTCCAAATGGATACTTCACATGAACATCCACTGGATATCATGGTTAGGCAGGGCACGAGGAATTTGCAAGGAGATAGACTAGTAGCGAGAAATAAAATCAATTAACTTCTCATTTGGTTGCTACTGTGTAGTGTAGAAAAATGTATCACTCTACATTTTCACACTTAATTTTGGAATGATTAACATTAAAGTAAACCTAATATTGCCTTGATCTAGTGTTGTAATGTTTTTTACACATTCACATTAGGTTTAGGTCCCTTCTAAGCTAAATAGACCTAATCTTTCCTTAATTTAGTGTTGTAAAGTGTATTTATTTACACCTTCACATTAAATTTTGGTCCCTCTTGCATTTATGACCTTCATATAATCATTAATAGGCCCCTAAGACCCTTTATTATGCATCCCAAGGCTTATTTCAATCGAGATCTCGACATAATCAACAAATATACTTAATACCTTAACTCCCTAACATTTCCTCTTTCTAAAAAGGCCTTGTGGTACCCATACACTACCTTGGGCATATGATTCCCACCCAGATGGGACCTATATGCCACAAGTAGCGTATGAGTCCCATTTGGTCCCTTTTTAGGGTTTTGAGTGAGAAATCAAAGTTTTAAGTTCAACTCTTATGAATGTCAGCATATGGGATCTAATAAATGGTAAATTGGATGGAATTCCAATATAAAAAAGGTTTCAAATCATTATTTCACCTAAGCAATCATAATATCAACCTAGTAATCAAGAGTCAAGCATCCTAAGACTTCACAAGAGTGTCAAGAGAGTTTACAAGAGCATTTCTAAGGCATACAAGGGCATATTTCTTCATCATTTGTTGCACCAATTCACGATCTATCATCATGTCCAAGTCATAAAGCATTAAGCATGTTGTTGAGCTAGTGTTGTGATGTAGTACTCAAGATCCAAGATTAGGCATTGTTTTACAATTCAAGATCAAGATCTACATTCTTCATGGCCACTTCATGTTAGATTGTTGATTTATATCTCAAAACATCATTCAAGGTATCATTTTTCATGTTTCATATTTCATTTTTCATGTTCATATTTCATGGTTTCATCATAAGATTTAATTACCTAAATGGGGTTTGACCAAGGCAAACCCCTATTTCCCAACAAATAGTCAAGTTTTTCTTTCTCTACATGTGTGATTGTGGATCTAGGTGTCTTGGATCTTGAAGGATCTTTCAAGAATAAGTTGCAAGATTGAAGAAAATTTTTGGAGTTGTCTCCTTACTTGTAAGATCATGAAAAAGTCACCTACAGGTTGCAATTCAGGGTTTTAGACTCAAATTTGACTAGAGAAGCTACAAGAGATCACTAGAGAATACCATAATTTTAGCTAAACCCTAAAACTGGGACTAAATTTCCACTTGTGGTGTATGATTCCTAGTACTACCATTTTTAGGTTTCAGGAGATTCAGACCAGTCCTTAACAGATTCCAGTTTTGGCACAAAAACCCTAGTCTGGGACTAAATCGCCCACACTAGCATATGATTCCTAGTGGGAATTAAAGATTAGGAT
>VDFB02105726.1:0-15587 GCA_007258455.2 Sequoia sempervirens | reverse complement strand
AAATTTGTTCCACATGATCCTCATGACCTAACTATCTTGTTCACACTTTCCTCTCGTGCTCACCTACTATTTTTAGCCCTGTTTTGGAGGTGACTTACTATAAATAGTAAGTATGTAGATTGCGTTCAAATTTTACCAGTAGACTCCCTGAAAGATGTTGATCGCAATGGGATACATCAGTTTTTCATTTTTCTCCAGTTTTACCCCTCATTTTAGGCACCAAAGTTGGAAACCCTAATTTCACTTGCATGTGCCTCAATTGACCTCCGTTCGACTCCGTTTCTGTTCTGGACGGCTCTGCTTCTGAAACTGAAGATCTGGGAGCTGCCAGAGTGAACCTGCTAAAAATAGTAAGTTCCTAAAAAAGTGATCAACTGATTGTCGGGCGTGGTTGCATGTCATACTGCCCAAGAGATCTCAAAAAACCCAAAAAACTGGTCTGCATGCGAGGTACCTGTTAAAAATAGTAAGTCATCAACTTGACTTGCATGTTATATCATCGCGAAGCTCTCGAAAAACCCAAAAAGACTATCTGACATGCGCTAAAAAAATCATACATGCAAACCCTAAAAATTGATCCCAAAGCTAGAACTGCTAAAAATAGAAAGTTGTCAGAATTTGCTCAAATTTTGCAGGCAAGCAGCTCAAAGTGCTCTAAACGTGGTGCAGTAGTCAGAATTTCAAAAAGTCTCAAGAAAAAGGTCCAAATTGAGTACTTACTAAAAATAGTAAGTTTTAGAGTTTAGTGAAAAATTAATGGGAACCTTCCTGAATCTTTCTGAACGTAGTGCCAAGCTCAGATTTCAATTTGCTCACTTAAATTAACCCCAAACTAGCCTGAAGAATGAAAACCCTAATTTCACAGACACAGCCAAAACTTCAACTTAGGCACAAAGATGGGCACATACCCGGAAAGATAGATGGGACAAAGAGAGACAGCCGGAAAACCAAAGCCAAAAGACCCAAATGGAGCAAAATTTAGGGGGTCCCCATTTTGAATGGGGTGATGTGTGAAAAGGTCACAACACCATCATCATCTGGACAAGAAGAATCACATGAGGTGAACATGAGTCCCCTTCACATAAAGTGGGCTAACTGGGAGATGAACAACAATATTGATAATTCTAATAAAGGTATGGATTCTAATGATGAGTCCTTATTTCATCACATCTTTGTCCAATCATCTACGGTTGAAGATTGTAATACATCCACAAGTGAGATGGCTGATTCTGTTGTTGACAAGCTTCCTACTCATGAAGACAAATCAAAAACATTAGTACATGGCAGCCAAGGTCACTTTGAATTACATGAGGCGAACATGAGTCCCCTTCACATAAAGTGGGCTAGCTGGGAGATGAACAATGATATTGATAATTCTGATAAAGGTATGGATTCTAATGATGAGTCCTTATTTCATCACATCTTTGTCCAATCATCTACGGTTGAAGATTGTAATACATCCACAAGTGAGATGGCTTATTCTGTTGTTGACAAGCTTCCCACTCATGAAGACAAATCAAAAACATTAGTACATGGATTCTAATGATGAGTCCTTATTTCATCACATCTCTGTCCAATCATCTACGGTTGAAGATTGTAATACATCCACAAGTGAGATGGCTGATTCTATTGTTGACAAGCTTCCTACTCATGAAGACAAATCAAAAACATTAGTACATGGCAGCCAAGGTCACTTTGATGATTGGAAACGAAAGCCTTTGGTATTGGAAGACTTAGAAGATCATTTTATGGTGAAAGAAGAAAAGATTATGAAAGTGTTATCAAGGATGGATGGTACACATAAACACCTTGAAGACCTCATGTGGACTGCCCAAATTGAGGAGAGACAAAAATGGTTGGTAACAGGTATTACTCACACACACTTGCATTCTATCAAAGAAGCATTGGAATTGTTGAAAAGTGATTATTTGCAATTACTTAGAGACAGAGACATGGCTGTCCAGTTGGTGAGAAACAAAGATAGGGAGATTGTTGATCTTTGTCTTCAATTGAGTGAAGATCATTACTCAAAGCACAAAACAGAAAATCAGATGTGTGTTACAGCCACCTCTCAAGAGCAAAAGGACAATGTGAGAGGTATGAAATCTGAACAATTTGATGAAAGGATTGAAGATCTTCATAGGAGAACAAGGTGCAGCCATGAGAATCTAGAAGAGGTACATGACATTCAAGAAGCTACCAATGAAAGGGACAAAGAATTACCTTGCAGCCTTGAGACAGTTGTTGATGATAGAGGGACATGCAAATTTCAGATCTTTGAACCAGCAGTTGATGAAGAACAATCTTCTTGGGTGGAAGAATCTGAACCACTTGATTTTGAATATCATAGCATTCAAGATGAAGATCTTTTTCAGACCTTACCACCTCTTATCACATGGGAAGGATCTAGCAATGGAGAAGTTAGCATAGAGGAAGAAGTGAGGAAATTTGAAAAAATGAATGAAGAATGGATACAAAGAGCCAAGCAGGCTAAGTTAGTGGCTTCCCATGCAAGACAACGTTTACAAGTAGTCAAACAACGAGTCAAACACTTGGACTTCGCAAGACAACAATGGGAAGCTTACCTTAGGTTCCTGTTTCTGCAAAAGGAAGATGCTATAGAGGTTGAGCATAAAGAGCAATCAGATTTGTATGAATCTGAAAATTCATATCCTTCACATGATGTGACATGTCATTTGCAGGGCTTAATGAAGACATCGATCATGTTGCAATCAGATAGAAGTATGCCCTCTTTTATTAGTCGTATATCTTTACTTGTAGTCGGCCGTGGTCGTAGTCGGCCAATTGTCAAATAAAACAATAGTTAGTAAAGAATAATAATGTCATGTAATGTCATGTACTTTCAGGAAAACATGTTTAGATTAATGTTAATGTAATGTTGTTATGAAACGTCGTGTCAGTTGGTTGTCTAACCACCGCCGAGCGTTATATGTAGTCGGGTGGATGTAGTCGGGAGATAGTAATGAATGAGTTTTGTTGCCAATGATTATACTGTAAGCATTGTGATACTCTTTGTACATGATATTCCTGAGAATGAATAAAGTTTCTGGCATTTCATTATGATATCTTCAGTTTACTGTTATTCCTATGTTCTGTTTATTACAAGTTTGCCAGTAGTACGTAGAGTTTGAATCCCATTCCGTAGGCAAACATTTGGCGCTGTTGCCTGAACGGACTAGGGCATCATCCACTATGGCAGCGTAATGGGTCAACCAGCGGAAGAACCTATAAATGCTAATGAGGAACGAGAAGACTCATTGACAGAAGATTTGGTAAATTTGTGGAAAATCACAAACCATTGATCCGCGATGCATTAGAATCCACCGTTGGAGATCCGAGGAAGTCATACGGGATGCGGTGAAGTGAAACGGCAAAGTGAACCACCTCTGACCGCTTATGCGAGGGTTGTTGGCCATACATTTCATTATTACGCAAGACTTCGCGAAAGAAGTCGCCCAGTCTTTGAAGGCAACCATCGTCCTGTATTTGTGAGCGAAACAAACGGGAAGAGGAAGAACGGGATACTAGTCGGCGCCGCACTTCCGGCAACCAACAATGATCGCTTGAGCAACTAACAAATGCCCGTACGGCCGAACAAAGACAAGAATAGAATACCTGACAGGCACGGGACTTCGGAAGAACAAGTTCGGCGATCACTCAGGCTACAAGAGCAGGAAAGTCGGCGAAGACGACTAAGGCAAGTCGGTAAGGAATAAGATGAGGACTTAATTGAAATCAATCAGAGCATAAAAAGAACATATGAAAATTTGAAAAAAATAGACACGTCTATTGAACGAACACATCACAGTTTGATAGAAGGAAGGGACGAAGACCCCTTCAGCACGCCATATACAGAAAAATATAACCTCTATGACAATGAAGATGAATTGAATAGTAGCATCAGACGATTTCGAGAGTTGTCACTCTCGGACGACGACACAGAGTTAAAGAGGGGAAGACCAGAGCTTAAGACCCTAGGGCAGAGAGAGCATCGACGGGATCCTGAGGAGACCCACGGTGTTGCGGACGCTGACGGAGAACGTGGCAGTGACTCGTACGTGGCCGAGAGTGCTGGTGACGCACAGGGACGTAGTGAGGCATCCACTAGTCTAATCGGGTCCAAAACACAAGGAGGTCAACAAGGAGGTCAACCGGTAAAGATGGCTCACCAGGATCGGCAAAAGTTGCCGAAATTCATGGGGAATGGCTCTGAGGATCCCGTACGGCATTGCAAGACATGCGAGACTATCTGGATAGCCAGCGGGCAGGATGACCCCGACCAGTGGCTGAAGGCATTTCTAGCAACACTTTCCGGGGAGACCCGGTGCCATTGGTAATTTTCGGTGAATCCATGAGAGAGCCACATGAAGTCACGAAGCCAAAACTTTGGCCCGAGTTCAAACTTACGCGGAGACGATAGTGAAGATCGTCTGAAATCTATCATACAATTAAGGGGAAGCGTAAGCGTCTGATGGACTGCCCTGCCGAGGAGGTTGAAAGACTTGTCGGGGAAAATTTGGAGCTGTAGGCCGATGGGTTAAAAGATGAAAAAGTTTCGTGAAAGGGCCCGATTCACTCACTCGTGAGGAAAAATAAGTAATTACCACAGTCATAAATTACCTGAGAAACCTACAATCCAGGCGATGGATAGCGAAAGTGAAAATAGGACCTCTCGAGAAAAGGATAACTGACGAGGTCACGAGGGAACTGATGTGATGAATGGAAGCTTAACCGTACAAATATGGCCCGGGGATATGATCACCGGATATGAAGAACTCAAGACCGGCAGAAAAGGATCCAAAGGTAATGAATTATGGTGTACGGTTGTAAATCGGAAAGGTCACACAAAGACAAGTTACTAAAAAAGTTGATACCTTGACATGCAGTCATGGAACTCCGTCAAGAGTGCCCTTCTAATTAAAAACTAAAGAAGTTAGCAAGTATTCTTCCTCAAAGTGACGATCAACACCTCAACCCACGCCACGAAACCTGAGAACAACAATGCATCCCACGAGTGGCTACATAACAATGTGAAATAAGCCGAGAGTGATGAAATTGATCACGGCGGCAAAAGGGCGACCAATGATCCAGTGCAAGAACTGTAATGAATGGGGTCACTTTGCGAGGGATTGCCAGAGCGGCCAAGGCAACGGGGGAAAACTGTGCAAGTGGTGTGGACCGAGTGATCATGAAGACACCGACTGTCCGAAGCAAAAAGGAAGTATCAATATGCTGGAGGTAGCCGATGAGGAGGTCTTGGCGATTACGAGAGCACAGTCAAAACGAGCAAATTATCTAGATCCTCATACGAAGAAAGAAATATTTTCGGAGGCCAAGATAAAAGTAGCAGAAGCAATGACGAATGAAGGCAAGAACTATAAAGCCACCAGTACGTTGCTACAGTCGGAGTCGGAGAAGAATATCGTACGGCAGGTGCTTCACACAACTGTACCCATTAAGGTAACTGATCTTTTGCAAACAATGCCTTCTCTCAAAGTAGCACTTACCAATGCTATTGGAGAAAATCTTCCGAAGAGTTCACCAGAACGTACGCCAGAAGTGGTAGCCGAGACTTCGGATCCAATGCTCCTAGCAGTAAGCATCGGGAGGAAACCAGCCGTGGTCGAGATGGAAATCTTGGGCATGAGATTATCTAATACTATCGTCGATGGTGGTTCAGGAGTAAACGTACTGCCAGAAGAGACTTGGAAGTGTCTGGGTAAGCCGACTCTTTGGCCCCCAACATTCCACCTCGTGGGAGCAGATCAACATGGCATCAGACCGTTGGGTATACTAATGGAGCAGAAGGTCTCGATCGGCACGCAACTGTTTCTGTTGAATTTTGTAGTCATCCCAATGGAGAAAAAAGCGTACGATGCACTCTTGGGATGGGGATGGCTGATTGCTGCCAAGGCAACTCACAACTGGAAGCGGAATACGCTTTCAATAGAAAATCGGGGGAGGAAATACACCATTGATCTGAAGAATCAGGCCGTCAGTGAGGATCTGGCATCTTCGGCATCGGAATCCGAAGGTGACTCGGATGATGATGAGAGAAAGACAATGGAACCAGATGAAGAAGGGGTATTGGAGATCGGCAGTTGCTCGGAAGATGAGACCAGTTCATTGAGCGGACTGTTTCACTGGCAGATGGAGGATTATGAAGTCTTCCACCCGGATTGCCACATGCTACAGATCAAGGAGGGGGAAGTAGAAAAGGATAATGGCTCGACCAGTGAGACATTTCCACCTGAGTACGGAGAATATAAAGAAGGTACGGCCGAGTTGGATGTGACTCCAGCCCACAAGTTCGAACAGGACAAAATCATGAAGTACGAGGAACCAACGTTGAAAAAAGTAAACCTCGGGGAATTAGCCAAACCTAAGGAGATTTTAGTTGGTGATGACTGGGACCCTGTCCTGAAGGCGGCAGCGTTTAGAATCTTCATGGAATATAAAGACGCTTTCGCTTGGACGTACAAGGACTTAAAAGGCATCCCACCGGAGTTATGTGTGCACAGGATTCCTCTCGTACCGGGAGCCCAGCCCGTACGAAAGCGACCGTACAGAATGAACAAAAATTATGCCGCCAAAGTACAGGAGGAGATCGAGAAGATGCTGGAGGCCGGCATTATTTTCAAGGTGGAAGTCAGCGAGTGGGTATCGCCGATCGTCATATCATTGAAGAAAGAGAAGGAGCAAATTAGAATCTGTGTTGACTTCCGTAGCCTGAATGCAGTGACTATCAAGGATCCATTTCCCATTCCCTTCACCGACTCGATTCTGGAAGAAGTTGCCGGGCACGAAATGTACTCCTTTCTAGATGGCTTCTCGGGTTACAATCAGATCAGTATCGCCGAGGAGGACAAATTAAAGACTACATTCGTCGTCGAGGATGGGGTGTACGCATACAACCGCATGCCGTTTGGATTATGCAACGCACCAGCTACATTTCAGAGGATTATACTCCACATTGATAAAATGTCAGTAGGTAATTTCAAAGCCTTCTTGGATGATTGGTCGATCTACAGTGACAAAGAAAAACATTTGAAAGCTTTAGGCGAGTGCATGGAACGGTGTAGAGCAGCCCGCCTTGCCTTGAATCCAAAGAAATGCAGATTTATGGTGCCGCAGGGGAAGTTGCTCGGACACATTGTGTGCAAAGCTGGGTTGAAAACGGATCCTGACAAGGTACGAGTCATCGTACAGATGGAGGCTCCCGAGAATGTCACTGGAGTAAAGTCTTTCCTCGGCCATGTGGGATACTACCGGAGGTTTATTAAAAATTTTGCCCAAGTATCGTACCCCCTCGACCTACTGACGAGGAAAGGCCAACCATTCGTGTGGGCCGAAGAACAGGAGAAGGCATTCCGAGAACTGAAGGAGCGACTGATCAGCTCACCCATATTAATGTACCCGGACTAGGATAAGGAATTCCACGTACATGTAGACGCTTCTAATTTTGCCATCGGAGCAACTCTAGCACAAGTGGGAGCGCACGGGTTGGATCACCCAGTATTTTTCGCCAGCCGGCTACTCTCAAAGGCAGAAAGGAATTATAGTACGACCGAGCGTGAGGCACTGGGAATGGTGTACGCCGTACAAAAGTTCAGGCATTACCTCCTCGCCACACCGTTCACTTTTTACGTGGACCACCAAGCTTTGATGTACCTGGTAAACAAACCAATTATTCAGGGACGGGTGAGTAGATGGTTGCTGTTGTTGCAAGAATTTACGTTCACCATCATCGTACGGCCAGGGAAAAGCCATGTTATTGCCGACCAATTGTCTAGGGTCCGGTCGGGTGAACCTGCAGAGGATGGGGTGAACGAAGACTTTCCGGATGCACATTTATTTCAAATTGCAATATTGCCGTCATGGTACGAGAAGATTGGAGACTATCTGTCCACATCCACATTCCCAAGTGATATGCCACCAGCCGAGCGGAGGAAGATCGTACTGAAAAGCAAGACATTCCAACTGATCAATGGGCTACTCTACAAGATGGGACCCGACCAGATCCTCCGGAGGTGTGTCGTCGAGGAAGAAATACCCGGCGTACTAAAAGAGGCACATGAAGGACTGGCTGGCGGCCATATGGGACCTGATGCTACAGCAAGGAAAATCCTCTTGGCAGGTCTATGGTGGCCAACGATGCACACTGACGCCAAAGAATGGGTGGTAGGCTGCGACACCTGCCAAAGGGTGGGAAAACCATTGAAGCGGGATTTCATGCCACTGCATCCCTCACAGCCTCAGGAGTTGTTCGAACGATGGGGGTTAGACTTCATCGGACCATTGAAGGTGAGTCACTTGCATCGATGCCGATACATTGTGGTTGCTACACAAAATGGAGGCGCCGTTCGAGATCAACCCTTCGAGAGTGAATTTTGATGATGAAGTTTGCAATTTTGTCGAGTCTTGAATCTTCAAACAAGGTATTTAAATTGTCAACCTGCACCGTATCCCCATAGCTGGCCCGGATGTCTTTATATGCTGAGCATTCTATGATAAAGTGCCATTCCGTCTCCACCATACCCTTGTTACAAAAACGGCATATTCTATTTTCCCACTCTTCTTTAGGAACCACCCACCTACCCGTTTCACACCTAAGATGGTGTGAACTAGTCCGCAATTGGGCTATCAACATTTTTGCTTTCCATTTGATATTCGCTCCTATATAAGCCTTTTCTTCATGGTCCCTTGTGGGATTGAATTCTTTGATATAATAATCCTTTTTACGCCCTGTTTTTTTCGTCCATATACCATATTTAAATTTTTCTCTCACATAATTTTTTATTTCTCCATTTGTGTTTGGACACTCATGCATCACAACATCCCATTTCTTCATCCATTTGATATTAAGTTTCATCCATGTGTTCTTTCTTCTAGTTAGCTCCTCTTTCACAATTAGCTTAGGCCATCTATGATCCTCCATATTCTGGACCTTCTTTAGGTAGCTTAATAACCGGGTCATCGCTGAGGCCTCCAGAGGAAAAGTACCGGTCTCAGCCAATAAAATTTCATAAGGCACTGCAGTCTTAAGCTTGAGGCTGCATATAATTAGATGTTTTTGTATCCTTTCCACTTGTCTCCATTTCTGATCTGACATGCTGCTGCCCCAAATTTCACACCCATAGAGAATTACCGGAGTAACAAGAAGACCAAAAAGCGTTCTTTTAGTTTTCCAATCCCATAATTCAGCATTTCTACATCTATTTTGCAAAGAGTACAACGCTTTCCAGCCTCCTTGAATTCTTTTTGCTCTACATGTTTCCCAACTAAGTTTGTTGTGAAAATCAAGCCCAAGGTACTTATACTCGTCCACTATTTTCGATTGGCTTGCCTTCAAAGATAAATTGATCTGCTGTTTTTCATACAATTCTGAAAATAGTTACAAACCATTTGATAGTAACAGCTAAGAGTTCGTTATGTATATGATTGCATTATGGCACTTAACATTGTAACTTTGAGTAACTGAATGAGAGGTTATAGACAGACATATATAAATTGTAGTAAGGGAAGGTCTGATTGGGAATTAATCAAATGAACCAGAGTTGGATGTATATTTCAAGTTGTATTGATAAATTGTATTGTGGTAGTTTCTTATTTTCCAGAGGTTTGACAAATAACATTGTCAAGCTTGATAACCAATCAATAATCTTGGCCTAGAAGGGTCAGGATTATTACACAGACTTACCTCTATGAGAGCAAAGAAGCTTGTGGTTGTACATAGTGCTTTGTGTCTTAGTGACCGCAAGACACTTGTGTAGAAAGAGAGTCTAGTAGCACGATGGCATGTAGAGCTAGAGGAGCCGACATGGGTTGATGAGGATGCTACAATTACACAGCAAGGCTGGTTGGTATTAGTTTGGTGGAGCTTGAGGATGTGTCCACTTCCAGCAATTCTAGTGATGAGGAGTATGGGGATGATTAGAGCCCTCACTTCACTGCATTTTGTTATTTTGACATGATTCATGATTGTACTCATTGTAATCATCATTATGAAATCTTGAATATAAAATTCAAATTCGACATTTTCATTGTTCAAACTTCAATGTTATTGTTAAATTGTTAATAACTTTAATTAGTAATCTCAATTTGCCAAAGTTTCATTTCTAAATTTAACATTGTAATTCTTATACATCTTTTTATAACTATTTTTCAAGTACCTGTATGTATATCAGCACCCTTGCCGCCATCCCCCCGCTGTTCCCAAACTTAGGCCCTTGGTCCCCCCCATCCCCGAAACCCGTCCCCGCATTAGGAAACTCCGTGGAACACTGCAAAAATGTGATACAGTAATGCAGGGGTTGTATCCTCTACTTGAATTTCAAAAGTACCATTTTGCCAAAATCTTCTAATGCCAACCATAATAAATGGGTATGAAGCTTTCTTTCACCTTTGCTGTCACTGTAATCATTAGATTTGATCTTGGAAAAATGCTTTGATGATGAACAAATTAATCTTTCCATTGATGTTATTTACATAACTGGCATGTCTTTAACCCTACCCTAAACAACTAGTTAGATAGTGTTAACTTGCCACCTCTAAAATTGTTCTGCACTTTTCATCTAGTGGGATAGAAAATGGAATTAATGGTTTCACTCTTATTCAATCCTTGCAGAGATTTTCTCAGCCCTTGTAGCTTTGACTAAGAATGAAATAACTTGAGGAAAAAAATACCGTACCTTTTTCCTTTCAAAACATACCAGTTGTTTCTGTACAATATACAAACAAATGTTTCAACAAATTTGTGCAAATTCTGCATCATTTTTCCTTAAACTAATATACTAACACATGTTGCAAAAAATTGTACAAATTCTCTATCGCTATCTTCATTAAAGTATTTTGTGTTTTCATTTCTGTTCACTAGTTTGTTTTACTGATCTGAAATTCAGTTTCTTTGGATTTTGTTTCATTTTAATCAGCTGGTTTTCTCTTGGAATTAATACATCTTTGTTTTTTTCTTATTGAAACAATGCACTAATCTACAGTGCGATAATTATCTACTGGTATGTTCTTGTTCATAATTACTACCATGTATTTTTCGTTGTCATATCAACTTTTGGAGGAAAGTCTTAACTGTTTCTTCAGGGTACTTCATTTTGTATTTGAGGTAATGCTGTTTCTACATAGATTATTTAAATCTTACTAATGTTATCCTTCAGATTTTTGAAACTCATCATTAGGTTGATTTCTATGCAAGTTTGGTCATAACACAGTGAAGGGAAATACTGCTTTGCTGCAGAATGACAAGTATTAAGCCTCAAGGATTTTTAAAAACACATCTTGATCTAATAGTAGATGGTCACCAGTAATTTCTGCTGTTGAAATACGTAATCATATATAGTTCTTGAAAAAATTTACATCTTTAACCTTGGAAGCAAATCTCAACAAAGCGGGTGCTTTACAAGATGTTTTTGTGTCTGCAGGACTCAATGATACAGTGTTTGATGTATATCATGACAAAGGTCGAGCTGAAGCACAAGGGCTCGAGCCAAATGGATTCAGCTTTGAAATGCCAGATGCTGGCGGGCTTGATTATGCTCTCAATAGGTAAGACTGCAAGAGAAGTTTACTCTTTTGTGCTTTATGTTTTACAATGTTTGTTCAACAAAAGATTTGAGCAAGTGGCACTAAGGAAGCATTAGTTTGGTGATTTATTTGGACATCATTTATGATATTATCCCTAAATAGGGGTCCTATTAGAATATAAGAATAAGAAGTAAGCCTGTAAGCAATCGTCGAGTCTATTTTCAGAGATGAGGAAAAAGAATTCAGGCATATTCAGTAATCTTAATATTACAAAATAATCACAAAACCAAGGCTCTAAAGTAGTTCTCAGCCTCAAAAATTGAAGAATAGATTAAAATGGCTTTGTTGTGATCTCCATTGTAAGTAGTGGGCTGATTACAAGGGAAGATAAATGCAAGATGATTATCTGATGGTGTAGAAAATTGTATATTATTTGTACAGGGCAATGGTCTCGACAACCAGAATTTTATTTTAGAAGAATGCTAAGTTAAAACCTGTTTGACCGATAGGAAGACATACTTTTGTTAAGTTAGATGAAGATTGGTCACTTACTATATATGATTTAAATCTAATTTAATTATATGCAATTTTTTATGCACTTAATTGTATTTTAAAACAGTTTTGTGTGACCATTGAGATAATTGTTTGACACTCTGGTTAACTTATTTAGATTCATTTCCATGTTAGATTTTAACTATCACACTAGGCCATGCATCAGTCTTGCTGCAAGTTGTTAATCATAACTTGAGAGAATCTAATATTCTTAGCTTCTCCCTCACTTAACCACCTCATATATTTTAGTAAAAAGGCATTGAGGCTTCTTGGTGTTTGAGCTTAATTTAGGCTTGTAATCATTAAAAGGGTTTTAATACAATCATTTTGCCATTGCAAATTTGCAACAAATTGTGAGTTACCTTTGAATGCTAGTCATTTCGTTTTCACTTTGTTGTACCCCTACAAAAGTTTGTGTAATGGAGTCTTTTTTGCATGATTTAACAAGAATTCTTGTCAGATTCTCATGGGAAGTTATCAAATGTCAATGTTTTTCTTTCATCGCTTTCACATATTGTAAGTGAAGTCCATCATTCTAGGAATGCATTGATTGTCTTGTCGAGTTGATGGATGAATTCAGCTCTAGAAATCTTGGTTCATAATGAAAAGTTGTCAAAATAGTGAAATTGTCTAAGACAAGATGGCAAAATGATTTGTGAGGCATGCTTTGCTAGGCCTTAAAAATTGATTTTGTTGAAAATGGTCAAGACCCCAAAAGTATGCCCTTCAGATCACTACCATGGTTCAAACCCTCCAAAAGTGCATTTTTTACATGTTTGCTAATAAAAAGTGAAAATTTTCTAAGTCTCAAAAAAGTGATAGTGTCTTAAGAAGCATATGCTTTTCCAATTAGAGTAAATGGCAAATGCTTGCTAGGTGTCCTACACTAACAACAATAATAACATAATTTTAATTTCTGATTTCATTGTTGAAATATCTCAGTTTTCAATAGACAACATAAAAAAATATTGTACTACTAAGTACAACTATACCTCATCTAGGCTACTAATATCAAAAGAGCGATTTGTGTCACTCTATGACTGAAAATGCGGTTCATCCAATGAAAGCCTACTTAACCAATCCCAGCTGCACTTCCTCGTCAATTTTCCTAACATCTTTAGAATCAACATCCCAATGTCTTGTTGGAGTTTGTCAATACTTAGGAGTGTACTAATTTTGAAGTCTCAAGGCACTAAGAACTACAGCTAACTTCTCTACTTGTCTAGAGGTAAGCTTCTTCCTCTTAATCCAGTGGATGTAATCATGGGTTGACCAATTCCTCTTTGTAGCAAAGGAACTAGTAACCTATGAGTAGATAAATGACAAGTTGCTTAAGCTCCTGTAATGCCCAAAATTAAAATTTTGCTTCATTAAGGCATTTTGTAAAAGAGTAAAGAGTCTTGTAGAAATTGTCAAAAATCAAAAAAAAAAAAAAAGAAATTTGCATGTCATGCATGTTGGTAAAAACTCATATTTTTCAAAATCTGACGATCTAGGTCTCTTCACAATGCAATTGCCTACAAAACCCAGATCTCAGTTTTTCGACCCTACTTTTTAGGAAAATTTCTATTTTTAAGAAGTTTCTAAAAATAGACTTTTTTCTGGGCTTTTCTAGGTTTCTTCTCAAATGGATATTGGCAAAATTTTCTAAAAATAGAATTTATGTTTCAAGGGCTCAAACTGATTTTGATTGGTTTAAAATACTTCTCGATCAGGTTGGTCTAGTCAAAATCGTCAAAAGATCAGTTTTTCTCTGGTGGGTCTATACTGCTTTTTCAAAGGCTAAAAGAGGAGGTCCAAGCTCATCAATGGAGGATGGTCAACTGTCAGGTGTCAGATTCAAAGTCTCAAATGTTGCACAGATCGATCAACAGTGAAAGATGCTCGAGAAATGAAGAACGAAGGAGGGGAATCTGAAAATCTTGAAAATTTGTGAAAATAAAACTAAATCTGGAGAGTCCATGCGCCTTAATTCAAGAAGGGCTACTGGGATTCTTTGCCTTAGAATATTTTCAGTTCCCAACATTCGACGCACAAGCAACTGGCGAACACGGAGAGCAAAGAGCAAAGTAAAAGTTGAAAAGCTCAAAAATATTCTAACTTTGGTGATCATGGGTGCCCCAATCAGCCAAGGGTGCCTAGGGTTTTGGGAGGTCAAAGGCAGTTTCTAGGGTTTGCAAAATTGATCATCTTTTTCAGAATTCTTCAGGCTTTCCACTAAATATCTTAGCCAAACCAAAAGATTCATTAGTCCCCGACAATTGCAGGTCAAACAAAGATGTTCGAAGCACGGGAAACGAAGAAAGTTAAAAGAAAGTTGAAAATATCAAATTTTTGGCTAAGTCTGGAGAATCCAGGTGTCCTTGGCCAACAGGGGTGCCCAACTTTCCATGCCTCAGAATTTTTTCCACATTTTTCAGAAAACGTTGAAAACTTCTTCATCGGCCTCGTTCTGGCTTTCAACAGATCGTCAGATGCAATAATAAAGGCTAGAAGATGGTATCATTCAACTTAGATATCATCAAGTTTTCCAGAATGACTGACTTCCAGGCCCTGTTGTTCATCAACTGCCCAAAAACGAGATCAGACAGGGGTAGTTAGCTCCACGTGAAATGGAGAAAGCAAAATTTCAAAATTTCAATAAAATGGTTAACTCTAGCAAACATGGGCACCCTAGCTAGCTAGGGGCGCCCAAGATTTTGAGCACTCAAAAGTTGTTTTTAGGATTTGCAACCTCCAAGAGATTCTGCTCGGATTTGATCATGCTCTTCAACGAGTCCGTCAGCCAGTTCACAGGATTCGTCAGACGTCCGGAATCGAAGATCAAACGGATGCATTTTATCAAAGGAAAAGTTGAAAATATTGAAAATTTTCTAACTCTGGTGATGAAAAGCGCCCTAGCTAGCCAGGGGTGCCCAAGGTTCAATGCCTTAGAAATTTTTC
Organism: Sequoia sempervirens; assembly: GCA_007258455.2. Classification (NCBI taxonomy): domain Eukaryota; kingdom Viridiplantae; phylum Streptophyta; class Pinopsida; order Cupressales; family Cupressaceae; genus Sequoia; species Sequoia sempervirens. Next base: position 533 of record VDFB02105726.1, on the reverse strand, counting down.
AATTTGTCATTCAAAACAGTGTCTACATTCGACGTTTTTGTTTCCAGATTGGCTTCAAAGTTTTAAAGCTAGGAGAATAAAGCCCTTTTTTGTCTTCAACATATATTTAAGAAGCCTTTTGCATCCATTATTGACATATTTTGTAGGTTGGCGTCTGTTGTACCCAAACCAAATTTTTTGCTTCATTAAGGCATTTTGCTTAAAAGAGTCTAGACTTTGCTAAAATGATGTCAAATTACAGTTTTTGGGCAAGTCAAGCATGGAATTTGGTCAGTGTTATGTCAGTTAAAAACAGTTGTTGAGCAGTACCTGTTGATCAGAACCTGAATCAGGGACTTAGAACGAGGCATTTCATGATGGAGGAGCTTTTCACGACAGATTATACCTTTGCATGGTCATTTCAGTGGCCAGAATGGGGATTTCAGAGATCAAATTTATGAAGATTTTTCAAGCAGAAGCAAAGTTGCACCCTTGTAGCTCAGGGGCACCCTTCTCCTTGAAGGCCCAGATCTTGTCACTTTTATTTGTAAATG